>JAGVVM010002297.1:0-15518 GCA_019149425.1 Psidium friedrichsthalianum
GGAAAAAAGTCTATTAGAATAAAAATATATAATAAAGTATTTGGAAATTTATTTTAAAAATACTTTACCTTCCAAATGGATACATCCATCGAAATTGGACGAGCGACCTGCAACTTTGGCCACATAAGGCAAATGAACTAAGAGATGCTCTATTGAATCAAAAACGATGGAGGAAATATCCTTTCTAAGTTGCAACGAATGATTGGAATATCTCTCTCTAGTTTCTTCATGTGTAATGCTTTTAACCCGTTGAGCAAATATCATGAAAGAAATTACTTAACTCTGTAATGACGCCCCATACAAAGTTTTTTTTAGAAGTTTCTTGAAAGCTATTGGAATTAGTCTTTTCATAAATATGTGACAATCATGACTCTTCAAGCCTGTCAACTTGCATTCATTCAAATCAACACATCTCCCGAGATTTGAAGCATATCCATCAGGAAAAACCGCACAGATTTCAACCATTGACATATAACCCGTCTCTGCTCCTTCTTCAATGTATATAACTGCTTTTGATTTTGGTCCTCTACTGCTTGCATCCACATCTAGTGTTGGCCAATCATAAATAACTCTCATATGTTTTCTTGCATTCAAGTTGTCTTTTGTTTTTCCAGTGACATCCATCACAGTATTTATGACATTATCGAAAACATTCTTTTCTATGTGCATGACGTCAAGATTATGATGAACAAGATGGGCCTTCTAATATGGTAGATCTCAAAATATACTGCGTTTAGTCCAC
This sequence comes from Psidium friedrichsthalianum, assembly GCA_019149425.1. NCBI lineage: Eukaryota > Viridiplantae > Streptophyta > Magnoliopsida > Myrtales > Myrtaceae > Psidium > Psidium friedrichsthalianum. The sequence goes on from JAGVVM010002297.1 coordinate 743, forward strand.
TTATGTATACTTCTGTGTGCAATAGTTATCTCATGAGGATTTTCAGCAACAGTTAGAAAGTTACACACTCACTCCCAAATTTGATCACCGGTCAACCTCAATGGTGGGGGTGTTCTTTCAATCATATTTTTGGTGAACTCTTTTTTATTCCTTCTAAATATATGATTTATCGGCAAAAATTATCTGTGACAGTTAAAATGGCTGGCCCTTCCTACCATATTTTAATCTGAATGACTTTGATCTCTCCAGACATATCGGACATCCTAAAATCCTAGCTGTACTCCATCCAGATACCATCCCATAAGCTAAAAAAGTTATTTATCGTCCAAAGAAGAGCAGCCCTTCATGGTTGCATATACACATCTATCAACTTTTTCGGATTTTACAGCCCAGGCACAATAATGTCAAAAACATATAAGGTGTCTTCATGCACATACCAGGTGGTAGATTGTATAGAGTTAAGATAGCTGGCCAACATGATAACTTTTTCCTGATTTCCCAAATGGAGCAAATCCATTGGTACAGAGACCTAATATAATATTTCGAGGCCCATCGCAAACTCCGGGTATGTTCCATCAAAATGTTTCCATGCATCTACATCTGAAGGATGACATATAAACCCTCTTCTATTTTCATGATTTGCATGCCAAGTCATGTGTTCAGCAGTCGCTTGAGACGCATATAAAGCCTTTGCAATCTGGGGATTAAAAGCAGATAAAATATTTGCTTGCATGGTCTACGCTTCTGATTATGACCTTGCTCCTGTTAATTTTGTATCTAAGTTGGCTACAGAATTTGCAATACTCTGCATTTTCTTCATCTCTCCAATATAACATATAACCCCTACTACATATATCAATCCTTACAACAAGAAGACCTAAGTTATCCACTAGCTTCTTCATATCATAAAAATCACTTGGCATGATATTATCACGAGGCATTATTTCCTGCATTACTTCAACAAAAGAGTTGAAGCAATTCTCAGACACATTATGCTTTACATTGATATTTAATAGTCTTGATGTTACTGATAACTTAGCGTGGTTGTCACAACCTTCCCATAAAGGTTCATCTGCTGCTTTTAACACTTACCAAAACTGATTAGATGAAAAAGTTTCATTATACACATTCTCATCAAAACCTGTTACTCTTAACTCTTCCAATTGTGATGCATAACCAGTATTCATTTGTTCAGGTGTAGGAGTAAAACTAGTACTTGCATGGTTCGACTCTAGAACAAAATTATGACCAGCTGCATCAATCACCATCTTCTGGTACGGGTTCAATTGGTCATAATAGCTATATTCTTCCCTCACTGAAAATTGGTCACTTATTCGATATCCTTCATCAAATATAAATGGTTCACCATGACAAGTCCAATTATAGTAGTTTGGAGTAAACCCAAATCTACAAAAATGTTCTCTAACTTTATCACACACATAAAATTTACAATTATTGCAATTTTTACATGGACACCTTAACTTATTTCCATCCATGAACTCAAATTTAGAACTAGCAAAGTCCAAAAACTGTTCCAACCCAGTACGAAACTCATTAGTCAAACCTCGACGTCCAGGTAAGTTCTTATTATACATCCAACTCCTGTCTCTTTGCATTGTGTCTGTATAGAAATTAAAAAAGTCTTATAAAACATTAAAAATATCATATCTACTGTTTAATATTCTTAATTAAAACTATAAACAGTTCACCATAGCAAGTCTAATTATAGTAGTTCAAGGTAAACCTAAATCTACAAAGATATTCCCTAACTTTATCACGCACATGAAATTTATCATTACTACACTTTTTACACAGAACTATTATGGTATCAATTCCGCAGATAAAAGTTGTCGCAATGATCCTTGATAATTTTGCAATGAATATTTCGCTAGTTAGCGACGACCATGAAGATGTCGTTGCTAATTAGCGACAAAAAAGTTCTGTCGTGGTCGCTAATTAGCGACGAAAAGGTCCTGCTGTCACTAATTAGCGACGAAAAAGTCCTGCCATCGCTAATTAGCAACGAAAAATCTCTTCCGTCGCTAATTAGCGACGAAAAAGTCCTGCCGTCGCTAATTAGCGATGAAAAATCTCTGTCGTCGCTAATTAGTGACAACATCTGCATAGTCGTCGCTAACTAGCGACAACGGTAGTTCCATCTTCGCTACTTAGCGACGAACGACAGGTGTCCGTGGCTAATTACGATGAATTTAGCGACAAATACATGCCCTCCTTCAAATATATACATACTTAAAAAAAAATTCAAGTGAAAAAAATGAAAAAATTACCAAGTCAAGAAGACTTACCCAAGTATTTGGTTGTTTTTTTTTTTTGCAATAGAAAGTGCTTACTTTGATGAGAATAGCAATGTCTCACATTGACAATGTACCTAAAAAAAAGAAAATTACTTAATATTGATGAAGCTTATGGTAATTGATGGAAGACAATAGTGAAATAAACAACAATTTATTCCATGGTACCATAAGACACAAATAAGAAGACAGAAGATTGAAGACAGAAGTGAGAAGAAAGCGGGTGAAGGGAAACGAATGTGAGAGAAAAGTGAGAAGAGGGATTTGAAAATGGGGGATTTTAGTGATGAAAGAGGAAAGTGGGAAGAGTAATGGGGAAAAAGTGTCGGTGGACTTTTAGCGACGAAAACGGTTCGTCGCAAAAATAGCGACAAAACTAAGTTGTCGCAAATATCGTGGCTAATTTTGTGACGAATTTTTTTGGTCACCAATTAGCAACGAAAAATTATTGCGTCGCTAATTAGCGACGAATCTAGCGATGAATATGGGACGAAATTTTTTTCGTTGCTATTTTCGTCGCAAATAGCGACGAATTATATTTCATCGCTAATTTCCATTGCTAAAATCCTTTTGTTTTTAGCGATGAATTTGACGACGATTTTAGCGATGAAATTTATTCTGTCGTTATTTTCGTCGCAAATTAGTGACGATTTTAATTCATCGCTAATTTTTCGTGGCTAAAAAGCCTTTGTTATTTTGCAACGAATTTTGCGAAAAAATTTATTTTCGTCGCTATTTTCATCCCAAATTAGCAATGAATTATTTTTCGTCGCTAATTTTTCATGGCTAAAAGCCCTTTTTTTTGTAGTGGATCTTTATCGTGCCTTGTGCCTATTAGATTAAATCGAAATAAAAATAATAAAAAATTTGGATAATCCATAAAATTTTAAAAAATAGAAAAATCCAAAATTTAGTCAAAATTGTATCGTTTTTGGACTGTTTGGCGACACTATATTCAAGCTTGAGCTCTCAATTATCACTTAGTTAATGAGCTTAAATTTTGCCTCATCTCTATTCATCATGAAGTAAATAGAAGCAATTACCCGTGTGAGTGGGCTAATCTCTCATTTGTCCGATATACCTTCTCAACATAAAGTACTAAGCTTCATTATCCATAAATGTTACAAAAAATTCATAAGCAATAACTTTTTTTTTTATAACCGAGATGTCCACGCGGCCGGCGAGCTTGCGCTCAAACTAGCGGTAAAGCATGACTAGTCCTCAGAGGCAACTGCAGGACCCCACCACTATAGTGCCCAGGTAAGACACTGGCACCACGAAGTTTCGAACCCAGGACCTCTCATGAAAGGAACTGAGCGCAAACCAGCGCGGCCACCAGCCGTGGGTAATAAGCAATAACTTTAAACTTCATTAACTGTAAACATTCATGGAAATTACAATATGCAATATATTTACATTCTACACAATCCAAGAGATTTCACATGACTATGAAAAACATCTCTAGGAATCGGTTTCGTAATCAGATTTGCTAACATTCTATACGTGGATATATATTGTATGTCCACATCCTTTCGTGCAACTACATCTTTAACATAATTATATTTAATGTCTATGTATTTGGTCTTACAAAGGAACTTGAGATCTTTGGTATAAGCTATTGCAAATTAGCTATCAAAGTATATTAAAATTGGATTTGCAGCCTCATCAGTCACACCTAAATGAACCAAAAATCTCCTAAGCCAGACACCCTCCTACGCTGTTGTTGACAAAGTCACGAACTCGACTTCCATGATAAATAAAGCTTTACACTTCTGCTTCTTACTGCTTCATGATATGATGCAATTACTCAGTAATAACATATTTCCAGAGGTAGATTTTTTCTTATCTAAATCTCCTCTCCAATTAGCATCAGTATAACCCTTAAGGTGCATATTACTTCCTTGATAAATAACTCAATGCATAATTAGCAATAGCTTTCAGATACCTCAAGATTCTATTGACAGCAGCCAATGTGTTTGACTTGAATTGAATTGGTATCTACTCACCAATCCAACTACATAATAGATATCAGGTCAGTACACATTATAGTATACATTAAACTTCCAACAACACTCACATAAGAAATGCTTTTTATTCTTTCTTACTCTTGTGAAGTCTTAAGACACATTCTGCGGCTCACCTTTATAAGGGACAGTGAGCCCAATCGGAGGAGTTCGACATGATCCTTGGAAGCTCAAGAAGCTTGGACGGTCAGTGGCTCCACTCTGTTTCACTCGGAGAAGTATGACGAAGCCTCTACAATCGCAGTGGACCTTAGCTCCATTGGCGATCGTGCAAGCTCGCAATCACCTCTCCTTCTCTCTACCTTACCCCTCTCTCCCCCTCTCTAGTAACTTCCTAAACACAAATGAGCCTACTCTCTCAATTGAAAATACGTGGAAACTTTATATCCCCAATTTTGTGAAAATTGCCATGCAGGAGTTTAGAGTTGGTGGTAGTCCTACACGTGCCAATCACGCGTGAAATGGTCGCTGGTGATCGGATGAAGGTGGCCATTAAGAGAACCTCTGCTTGATCCTTCGACTCGCACGAGTTAGACCTTAATTGTGCTCATTTTCCTTCGCTTGTGTCCGGGTATGGTCGAGAGTAAAAATGGATTGGTCATTCTACCTCTAACCAGCTCAGCTCTCGAAATTGAGCTTGGTCAGATCGGAATCAATCGGCCTTCAATGCCCATCTATATGGAGTGAAATTATTGTCGAATTGAGCTCTAATTTTGAGCTCAAAGAATGGCTATCCTTGTGCGCGAATGACCATTTGGGGAAGAAGGATCCAGTTGGGTTGTCGGGTTGGATTTGTCTAACTTGACTGACCCGACAGTTCAAAAAATGCCCAATTGACCTATAAATTTGCAAACATTTCCCAAATAAATCTTGAAATTGAACTTAGGACCATAGTTTTCATATAAAAATGCAAAAATTGGGTGAAATTTGCATCAAATTATACAAAAACCCAAAATTCCCAACTTAACCTGAAAATGAATTTTGACAATTCAAACCCTAACGCTAAATTGGACGAAACCACCACCACCAATTGATTCAAAAGGTTGAAAATATTGGGTGACTACCTTAGAATTTCAAGATAGTCCTTGAAAAAATTTAATTTCATTATAGTAAAAATGGAGAACTAAATTTAAAAAAAAAAAATGTGCAGTTCAGTTCTTTCTACCAAATTGATGCAAGGGACCTGAGGCTAATGTCGTGACTCATAAAAAGAGAAAAGAGGAAATTTAAATACAAAAACGTATTTTTTGGAATAATCTGGGATTATGCTCACAAAGAAACCTATAATCCCGAATTGCATTTTTCAAATTTTATTTAACCAAAATGAAAGCGAATTAAAATAAAAATATTGGCTATTTTTTTTATTTTACAGCCACAAATGCTATTTTCCTTTTTTGGGTTATTTTCCTAATATTTAAAAAAAATAAAAAGTACAAAAAATACCAAAATTAGGAATTTTGCAAATTTTATGAATTTTCATGGATTTTCTATAATTTTTTTGAAAAAGAACTGACAAAAAATTAAGTGTCAATACAAACACATCAATATCAAATATCATTATATTCATGAGCAAGTCAAAGATATGAAATTGAGATTTTTGCAGATCAAAGATCAAATTGCAGATATTTTGACAAAACCATTGAAGGTGGACTCGTTCGAAAAATTAAAGAAAAGCTTGGTGTTGTTGATTATTCAAATTAATTTTAAGGAAGGCTATTAAATTATTAATAAAATTGATTGTCGTTTTGACAATACTCCATGAAAAACGAAAAGAGGGACCTCATTAAATGCTAGCATGTGAATGAACATGAATGAAGAAAAGAAGGCCATGTTTTTTCTTGTAATGCATTTATTGGAGAATAAAGATAACAAGCTCCCAAAAAGTCACTGAATTTTTCATGGAAAGATACACATGTTTTTTGATGACTTGGGTAGTGTTTTTGACTTTTATTGTGTAAAGGCTACGGAGGTTCAAGATCATTTATTGTGTGGATTTTTGTTGCTTTGTGTTTGTAAGAAGATGTGGGCGATGCCTCGTCTTCAATATTATGTTATCTTGGCATAAAAGTAATAGAAGAATAGTTCCTTGAATAGTAAAACTCTAGCAATAAACAGAGCACTTGTTCAGCATTGTAATCAAGCCACAGAACTCCAAGTGAGCTTCGAGTTGTAGTACGAGTATTTTGCATTCCAATCAATAAATAATTTCTCCCTCGATCTGTATATTCCCTTGTTCTGAATTTCCAAAGTCACCATTATTGTTTTGGTTACAACATTTGGTATCAAGAGCTACAAATGGCATCCTCAAGTTCCATTCAATTCCAACTTCCAAAGTTGAATGCAAGGATTTTAACAACTAATCTGTCTAGATAAAGTTCTTTTTAAATGACAAGATTTGTGGAATCTAGTTGAAAATGGCTACAATGAAGTGGCCAATACCGAAGCATTTGAGGCTTTAAGAAAGGAGGGAGAAGATTCTTTAGTGGAGTCCTGAAATAAAGATAAAAAAGCATTATATGCAATTTTTCAAGCAGTGGACGAAACGATATTTGAAAAAGTATCAAGTGCAAAGACTACAAAGGTAGCGTGGGATGCTTTACAAAAATCCTACAAAGGCGATGATCATGTCCAGCAACGGTGCGAGTGCAAACACTTCGAGGTGATTTTGATTCATTATGCATGAACGAATCTGAATCAATCTCGATGTATTTTGATCATGTACAAATCATTGTTAACCAATTGATGATTAATGGTGAAGAACTCACCAAATCTTAGGAAAAATGTCGAGAAATCCTCAAACATGTTATATTTTTGCCAATTCAGTCCTACACTTTTATTTTTGCTAATTAAGTCCTAAACATTTTCATTTTCTATCAATTGAGTCCATCCGACTAATTTTATATAAAAAAAAATAGCTGATGTGGACGCTAGCCATTCTATGTGGCACAAGACTGACATAAACAATTTCTAATAGTATTTAATATATTTCAAAATTTCTTTTCAGTTCTTTGTATGTTTTGGTGTTGATTTGGCCGATTAGGGTCATCAGGTCCTCACCGACCGCAAGCGAGGGCCCAATGACCCTCATTGGTGACATTAAGAGAAAATTAAAATAATAAAATAAAAAAAAAAAATGAATAAGAAATTTAAAATATATATATTCACTATTAAGAATTATCAATGTTAGCGTTGGTCATGCCACGTAGGACAGCCAATGTTTACGTTAGCGATTTTTGGCAAAATTAGGTGGATAGACTTAATTGGCAAACGAAAAAAAGCTTAAGACTCAATTGGTAAAATTAAATGGTTTATAGTAATTGGAAAAAATTCAACATGTTAGAACTTTTTGGATAATTTTTCCTAAAATCTTAGGTAAATAAATTATGGACCAATTACAATGTGTTTTTTTTTTTTGATATCGAATGTGTCGGGGCCAGCGTCCGTACGGATCGCGCACTCTTTCGACTAATCCTCGGGAGGGCTAGGCAGCATCCCACCGCCACGACCCTCCGCTTAAATCACCGGCACCCAGCGAGGTTCAAACCCAGGACTCTCGTGAAAGGACCAGAGCGCAAACCAGCTGGGCCACCGATGGGTGGGTAATTACAATGTGTAATGCTTCCCACCACACAAAAATCTCCTAAGAGTCAACTTTCTACCAATACATGACTGATCCACATATCAAAGGATAAAATTTTATAAAAATAACACCCACTCTTTAAAAAATATAATAAGGAAAAGTAAAAGCACATTTAGGGATGCCAAAATCATGTAATGTTGAAATTTGGATGTGATGTGAATGTGAAATTTACATTGCCTGGACATGCGATGAAAATGTTGTACAATGGTGACATTATCGTTTATGAACAATTTGCTTGTTTATTGCGTACACTGTTGACATTTCTTTGTAAACAGGTTAATATATCAGCATGTTGCTGTCAAGTGTCGTGATCTGATAATTTTCAAAGGAATAAAAAAAGTTTAGGATATCTGGGTTGAGTCGGGAGAAAGAGATGGGTGTGACCAGGTCAGATTAGGTTGCCGACTCCGACCTGACACATGTCATTCCCCAATTTAATCAGATTAAAGAAGGATCTAGCAGTCTTCGTTGTGCCATGTGTCGCGATCAAACTAAATCAGAATAAAAATCAATAAAAAAATTGGATAATCCAATAAAAACTAGAAAAATTTCAAAAAAAAATCCAAAAATTAGTCAAAACTGTGTCGTTTTGGACTGTTTGGGACCCATTCAGTCTGGGTCAAGCGCCCAATGAGCACAGGTCGGGGTTACCTGATCTAGATAACATTTTTGTACTAAAAAAATCATTAAACAAATTAGAAAATCATTAAACAATAATAAAAATAAAAAATCCAAAAAAAAATCTTTAAAAAGCATAAAAAAATTGAAAAAATTTCTTAAAAAATTAGAAAAATTCTAGGCGTTTGCTGACTGATCTACCTCGTCGATGTTGTGTTACATTCTGATTTATCTAGAAGCCCCAAAATCAAGTAGTGCCGATTGTCAAATAAAATCAAGCCCAAAAAACCTAGTTCAGACCATCTGGCAAAGGGATTTTGGGACGTTTTCGATCGAACCCATTTCGACATTTCGAATTATTTAGTGGTTTACTTTGTGCTAATACTTTTGATAGTTAATTCTTTAAATTGTTTAGTTTTTGCTATTTTCATATTAAAGGGGGAGGGCATAGCTCGTCGCCCTGGCAAAATTCATACCATTCGCCTCTCCGCGACCTTCATGGCCCCGTACATAACCCGACCCCAAAACCCCTCAATGCAAGGTTTTTTGTCCGTCACGTGAAGTCCTAAGCACCAAGCTCCCTCACAATTTCAGTGAGCCGATCTATGAAGTCGCGCATTTTTTTAAAGGCCAGCCATCTTAAGTAGAAAAATTGCTAAGAATTAGATCATGGGTTTGGTTGGATATATGTCGAGTTCGAGCTGGGTCGGATATAAATCAATAAAATTATATTGCACGAAAATGGAACGTTTTTGACCTTTTTTTTTCAAACCAAAATCAACCCCAACTAGGCCTGGCTCACCCATTTGACAAACCTAGTAAAACCAAAGAGATAAAAGATCGTTCCGGTGAAAGATTTCCAAAATATAACTACCGTGATTTCAAAAGAATGAGTGGTCTGGCCGAGTGGATTTGGATGGAGAAACAACAAGATTTTGATAAAATATCCGTTTTTACCGATATTTTCTTCCATTGGAGATGGGTTTCTTTCAACTAGTTTTGTTTAAGCATATAGTTTTTATGTCGCTTATAGATATTTAACTAGTTTTATCTCATCCATAAATATTTAGTTAGTTTGTATGTGACAGTCTGAAAATTCGACCCAAATTGTCGGGGATTCTAAATGAATGGAAATGCTTCGTTAGTACACTCTGGTCGACGATCACTCAGGATTAGCTACCCTGGATGACTAACCGAAGGGGAAAGGCTATCTGGAAAATTTTCCCAATCAGCCGCCCGTTTGTCTGAGACTGAGACAGAGTCGGTATTTAATGAAATTGACCACAAAATGAATTCCGACATTGGACAATCGAATTAGTAAGATAAACACAATGAAGAAATGGATTCAGTTTCAGGAACGTCGCCTGAAGGGCAGACAGCCGGTGCACGTCGAGAAGCAAGACGTGAATGGAAAATTACCGAAATGCCCCCGGTAAATGCTCAGTCCTTAGGATTAGATAAATTAGGATTAATTGAGAGCGAATACGATAGGATGAAACCAAAGCCAGACTGAAATTCGTTCACGCTCGGGACCCGATCGGTGCATTTGGCACGCAAATCGAGGCAAGTCAAATCAAACGTCACATCAATCAAGTGTCAAATCAATCCCATCAATCACATCATAGCACAATCAAGTCCATCAAGTCTTGTCCTAGTACTTGGTAAGTACACCTAACCCATTATAAGCTTATTTCCCATTATTATTTTGTCATAATCTCTCCCTCTCTCTCTCTCCTCTACCCCATTCGGCCGACCACTCCTTTCTCTCTCCCTCTCTTCTTCATTTTCTTCTTCTTGTCCCTTCGCCGCGGAACCGCCAGTCGTCCGCCCTTGCCGTGCCGTTCCGCCACCGTCCAGCTCCCGCCGGCCACCACCTCATCTCGGTAAGCCTCCTAGTCCTTCTCTCTTCATTTCGTGACTTGAGGCCCCACGAAAAACCGCCGACCAGACCTGATCTCCTTCTCTCCCTCTCGGTTGTCCAGCCGGCCGCCCGAAGCCGTCACTCCACCGCCGCCGTTCATCACTCCTTCGGCTTGCCGACACCTTGGTAAGTCCTCTAGCCGTGTCTTCTAAAGTTTCGTGGCCCTTGAGAACCCCCGTGAGCCGACCTAACCTCAACTTCCTCTCTTGCTCTCTCGGTCCGCCGTTTAACCGCCCGCCCGACCGTCGGCCTCCGCCCGTCCCGACGCCGTCCAGCCGCCATCACCAGCCCATCTAGGTAAGCTCTACCCTAATCGTGGCCTAGGCACGTGGTTTATGCATGTGGTAGGATGTATTAGTGGCTAATGAAGATGTTTGTATAGTTAATGGTGGATTATGGTTAAAAGTCATTAGACTAATTTGATAATTTAGCCGTTGGCCTCGTGTATGGGCTGGTACTATTCGAAATGGGCCATGGAATACTTCATATGGGCTGAATGGTTGATTTAGGCGTGTGGTATAATGGGCCAAAGCAAGCAAATGGGCCTAGGGGTTAAATTCCAAGCTAATTGGGCCAAATTAGAACTTGTGGGCTTAGGTTTTAGTGGTGGGCCTCAAATGGACGAAAATTCAATGAAATTGGGCCTTATCTAAAGTCTTGAACATATGATTTTAGGCCCAATGGTGTACATGGGCCTAAGGACTTGAATTGGGCCCGAATATGCTATAATGGGCCTCATGAGCTTACTTTAAAATATGGGCTTGGGCCCTACCCGAAATTCATAAAAATAATGGGCCTTAAAATAGTTAATTACTCATAATTAAACTACGGCTTGTGAATAGTAATGGGCCCAACTGAAATTAATGGGCCTAACCTACCCTAATGGGCCTAATTCACCTAATGGGCCTAACCTACCTTGATGGGCTTAACTTACCTTGATGGGCCAGTTTTAAGAAAGAGCTATAGGGCCATAATTACGTGGGGTACCCGAGGTGAATCCAGCTGATTGTGAAATTGCGAGTTGGGTACAGGGTTGCATGTGGTACACTCTGATAGATACGGGTTGTTAGACCGAATGTCGAATTGCATATTTCTTGCTTGTGAGATCTTTGAGATTGCCTGCCTTCGATTGATGCACTGTGAATTTGTTAAGCATCATATACCATGAGCATGGCATGAATCACCTAGGTGTGACGTGTGAGATGGGCTCCTGAGGCGTCGTTTACGCGGGGAAATGGAGGGATAAGCATGGCCAACGTAAGGCGTACCATACGCAGTTGAGGCAATGCCGAATGGCACAGTGGGATGGGCCTGATGGGAATTGGAGGGATAAGTGGGCAGGATCCATTGGGATCGTTCGAGACAGACTGAATCATGCATCCGGTTGCATTTTGTGTACTGTTGTTGTCTGTTGAGTGCTGCTTACATTTTATGATATGCGTGATGTGTACATACATATATATATGTGTAGTCTGGTTGTCCCCGCTGTGAAGTTTGGTTCCTGTAACAAGTGAGAGTGCCCGAATTAGATGACCAGAAACCGTAGTCCAATGGATAGGACTAACCCCACTTGTATACCCTATCCCACGTTAGGATTAGTGGTGAGCTTGATGAGTCTTCGACTCACTGGCGGTGGTTGCCCTGTTTACAGATCCCGGACGCCAGTGATGACTGAGCCCCCTATGCTTTTTGGACTACCCGTGCAAATAGAGACCGAGATTATCCAGCACGTGGATGAGGACGCTGTCCTCTAGGAGCGACGACCGACTACCATCTGGGTAGATCAGGGTAACCCCCATTTTGTACCCTATAGGTTCGAGGCTTGGATGAGAGAGGGTATGTTTGGCTTTGAGGACCCCTCCACGATGTTCCCGTGCCTATGGAGGACGACCCTGGACTCCTTCACTCCGCAGCTTATGGAGGAGAGGTAGTGGACCCTGACCCGTTGGCAGAGTTGCCGTCCCCAGGCCGCATGGAGGTTGATGGCCACGAGGAGGGCGAGGACATGGAGACAGATCCCGAGGAGGAGGACGACCCCTGGGCAGACTACGACCTCGAGGAGGAGCCGCAGGAGTGACCGCATCCGACGTCGAGTCTGGGTCGTTAGAGCGTAGGGTTTTTAGACCATAGTGTATGTTTCATTTTGGGGTCTGTACCTAACGCTTTATATATATATATATATATATATATGAAATGACGTTTGCATGAGTGTTCTTGTCCGTACGTACTACCCCATTTCCATATGTATGCTTGTATGTATAGAAGGCACGCTTCCGCAGGTTGTGATCTTTTGAAGCATCGTCTGGCCGCGATGAGCATCCTGGGGCCGTCGCGTGATCGTAGGCCAGGCGCACGCCGGATGTGTTTGCATGAGCCGAGGGATGTCGCGAGCCCGCAGGGTTCGGGGCGTGACATGGTATATTATAAGAAGGATAAAAGTAATAATAATAATAATAGAAAGAATATCTACATTGCAAGTGTGATTATTTGCGTTGGCTCGGTAATTCATAAAACCCCTCAAGGTTCACCTTGGGAAGGTCGCAACGTTATATCGCGAATAAACCGAGTAGAACCTCGGTCTGAACTCTGAAACAATGTTAGAAAATCTAATCATAAGCTTAAGTTTTCAAAATACTTGTTGGTACTAGCTCGACAAAGAATTACATGGTATCGGGAGAGCTGAATTCCAATCTTTATTGGCTCTTACTTGCCTTCTCCAATTGTTAGAATGTTTAAATATAGTACGATGCTTTGGTCTAAAATTTAAATCTCTAGGTTAGACGTTTCATCGTTGCATTAGAATAAGAGGTCATAAATTCATCATTTTAGGCCCTGCCTCTCTAATCATGATTTGCACGCTTCAAACTTAAGTCAATGGCCAACTCATTCACAATGGCGAGTGTTACAGTGTCTATGTATAGTTAAGGTCTGAGAGAGAGAGAGTTCCCGCCCATATTCTCCCATGTGGCATTTCCCATGGCCTCCACGATCATTAACATGGCAAGGCGCATGACATTGTTTTGCCACGTGATCATATTCGACTAGTAATCATTGATTCACCGATTTGTCATCCCTAATTTTTTTTAATCTTTTATTAAGTTCAATTCTCGAAGAAAAGATGGATGACAAGAATGTATCTCAAGTGTATTCTCCTACATTATCTCCTTCAGTTTTTCCTCTAGTTGGTTCTAAATTTGATGGCTTAAATACACTACAAGTGCCAAAACTTGTATATGACGTTCACTTTAATGCTAAAACTTTCAAAACGATCACTTAAGTGCCAAATTTTTAAAAAATGATCACTTTAGTATCAAACCTTTCAAACGATCACTTCAGTACTAATTTTTTTGCGAACGATCACTTAAGTATCAATTTTTTTAAAAAAAACGATCACTTCAGTGTCACATCTGGTGACCCAAAATTGGCATTGAAGTGATTATTTTTTTAAAAGAAATGACACTTAAGTGATCATTTTTTCAAAAAAATTAGAACTTAAGTGATCATTTTGAAAGTTTTAGTGCCGAAAACAATCATTTTTCAAAAAATTTGACACTTAAATTATCATTTTTCAAATCAATTGGCACTTAAGTGATCGTTTTGAAAGTTTTGGCACTAAAGTGAATGCCGTACACAAGTTTTGGCATTCGTAGTGTACTTTACCCAAATATGATCATAATAAAAAAGAGAAGAATAGTCTATTAGATAAGGGGTTAGTATTACCAAAAAGCCACAAAAGTAATATGTGCCACATTTACCGAAAACAAATTTTTTCTCATAAAAACTCTCAAACTTGTACACTTGTGTTGTATGTAGCCCAAACTAATTTTTGTTTCGCAAAAAATCCTAAGCTGGTTTACCTATGCCATATGTATCTCAAATTGATATACCATGACTCGGCCACGGTCAAGTCATAACCAAACTGGGGCCTAGCCATGAGGAGGCCCACAGCCCTTGAACTTGAAACCATAAGAACACTTGGTCTTAGAAATTGTCCAATATGCCATTTTATTTAGGTTTATGCATGAAAACCTTCTAAAATGTTCAACCAATGAAACGTAAAGTATGATGAAAAATCTTTTGGCGGTAAATAGATACCACTTCCCATTCGGTCAAAAAAAAAGAAAAAAAGATACCATTTCCTTACAAATATGCAATAATGATTTTTGGGGCAAAAGTTTTTTAGTGTCAACACCTGACCTAAAGCACTTTGTACGCCTTACATGTGACTTGCCCATGAGAGCACCAATCAACTACATCAACC
>JAGVVM010002298.1:0-19048 GCA_019149425.1 Psidium friedrichsthalianum
AATATAATTGCTTCATTAAAGAGAATCTTTCACGTGCTTTATTATCTTATCATTGTTAAACACGGATAAGTTTTGTCATCATCAAAACAGGGGGAGGATTGTTAAAGGAAACGATCCCACTAAGAATTTTGATTCTGACAAAAACTGTGTTAAGAAGTCTAGTTAATGGAAGTATATCTTCCCTGCAGAAATCACGATGTGAAAAAACCTTGAAACATCCCGCAAAACTGGCGTTCAGACTCAAGGAAGAGTCGTACCATAGTGCTTCTGAATGAGTCAGAAAGGAGAAACTATGCTTGTGTCTCTAAAGGAATCAAAAGGAGGAGTCTGCGTCTGAGAATTAGATGAAGTGTTTGACATGCTCAAATGGATTCAGATGGAGGACAGCATTGCCTTAGAAGACCTCCAAGAAGACTCATGTGAGACGTCGATTCCAGTAGGGATCTTTAAGAGCTCAGATTCACAGAGAAAAGCCGAATCAGATTCAGAGAAACTTCACATGGTTTGAAGACTGTTTACTGAACGGATTCAGATTCTGCAGCTGGACTAAGAAGAACCCACGTTTGACAAGAGTCCGATTGATTTCGAAAATTACGGGAAGTGAAAGGATTCGATCTACAGGATGACTGTCCATCTTCATTAGGACAAAAATCGTTGATTGGATATTATCTTTCTTTCCTTTCTCAGAAGATTCAACATCTCATCAAAATGGAAACTGAGGATTTAGTTGTATGGGCGACTGAATCTGAAGTAACCAGAATCTTTCTTCAACGGGTACCTAGCATCCTTCCAAGTTTATCTCGCTCAATCAAGGTTGATTGAAGATTGACGAGTGATCCCGTGGAGCACCTTGACAACGGCTAGTTCGAGGTGAAAGGGGTATAAAAGGAGAGTGCTGTATTCGTTCCAAAAAAAAGAGAGAGCACAAAAAAAAAAAGACGAGCAAAACTGTTGAATTTATTTTAACTTCTCGTGGAAATACTCTTGTGAGTAAGTTGAGAGAAGTTCATTGTAATCTTGCCATTATCATAGTGAAATCCAGCCAATCGGCTGTCATCGTGGGAGAGTGGACGTAGGCTTACTATAGCCGAACCACTATAAATCTGTGTGCACATTTCTCCTTCTGAACTCCTTTATTTCATGCATACTTGATCTGTTTAGTTTTAATACTCAGTTTCTGTGTTTGCTTGTGCTTATAACTCAAAATAATCAGAAGCACCTATTCACCCCCCCTCTAGGTGTCGTTGCTAGCTACGTCATATAGGACGAATGATGTCCAGTTTGTGATTTTTGCTATAATTAACTAGATAGACTAAATTGGCAAAACATAAAAAGTTAAGGGCTCATTTGGCAAAATTAAAAGGTTATGATTGAATTGGCAAAATTGCAATAGATCAATTATCCCAATAGATGCAATTTTGGAGGATTTATGAGTCAGAGATTCCAGAAAAGTGTAAAAAAAAAGTCTTAAACATATTGTACACGCCAATTCAGTTCTAAATCTTTATTCATTGGTATCAATTCAGTCTTAAACTTTTGCATTTATGTCAATTAAGTTCATCTAGCTAATTTCGATCGAAAATCACTAACATGGATGTCGTTCGTCCCATGTGACATGACCGGCGCTAACATGAATTTTTTTTATATATTTTTAATTATTTTTTATTTTTATCTCTTTCTTTTCAAATTTTTTTTTTATTGAGGGATGTCAACCGACCATTGCCAGCCCTAGACGAGGCTAATGACCCTCATCGGCACTGGACAAAGGTGTCGTGGCCTCAAGGGTTTGCTTGGGCTAGAGAAGCCATGACGCCCCTCGTCCAACCGTTAGCGAGGGCATCATAGTCCTCACCCAACCTCAGTGAGGACCGCGGCACCTTCATCCAATGCAGAACGAGGGTCGGAAACTCTCGCCTTGGGCTAGCAAGGGTTGGCTAGTGACTCTCACAAGCCTTCAATAATTAAATAAAAAAGTGTACAAAAAAGAAAATGAAAAACCAAAAAAATAATTAAAATGTAAAAGAATATTTAATATTAGAAAATGTCCACGTCCATACTACCCATGCTATATAGGACAATCGATGTTCACAAAGTGATTTCTGGTTAAAATTGATCGGATGGACTCAATGACAAAATATGAAAAGGTTCACGACTAATTTTGCAAAATTAAAATATTTATGATTTAATTGATAAAGCTGCAATAGATTTAGGAATTTGATCGGTGGGAGAAAGAAAATTTGATATTTTTGGACAATCTTCCCAATAGATGTGATTTTGGAGGATTTATGAATGAGCCAGAGAATCAAGAGAAGTCTCCTTTTTTTGCTTTTGTCAGAGAATCATGAGAAGTCTACTTTTTTGCTTTGCTTTTTGTCTTTTGTCTTTTTTGGAAGGGGTGGAGAAATTTCCTGCAAAAAAGTTATTCCATATCAACAATTCTAATTCATTACCCTTCAAAAAGAAAAATATATTATAGCATTGATTCCACTTCCTTTTCCAAGTCTTTGGAAGTCCTTTGTCGCGTTGCCTTTTTGTCCACGAAGGTTCTAAGAAATTAAAAATTACTCTATCACTCCAAAAAGAAAATATATGAATTCAATTGATTGTACTCACATTCATTCATTTGGATCAACATCAACAACGAGAGAAAATGGTGGGGACGTCACAAGCATAGATATATAATTCGTATTAGGAAAGAGTAAGGAGTCTACATGATGAGAATTATTTGAAAATAACTTGCAACAAGCCTCCAATCACTAGTGACAAACACAAAAAGGACAAACAACAAATGATGTCAGGATAAGAGCTGCATCAATCAAGCCAAAAGAAAAAAGAACATCAAACAACGTTATTATGAAAACAAACGAGAAAAATGAAAAATTATAATTAGCAAGAACAAGTTAGTTTTATTAGAAATAAACGATTAGGGTTTAGCGAGAACGACTTACTATATACCACAATAGCTAGCGGTAAATTTATTTGTTCGTGAATAAAGCTCATGGACTCGTCGTAAACCACGTATATTAATGGATTATATGTGAAGTAAGATTAATATTAAGATACATTTTTCGATCGATAAATCGTAGGCACTTGTAGTGGACTTAATAATGGGAATGGCGGCACACGAGCCTGCCTAGATCGGCTTAGGCAGGCCTAGGCAAGGGCCTGTATTAATTAGGTCTGCCCGGCTCAGTTGGGCCCGAGCCTCACCCAGCCCGTAAACTACTATGTAATTTTCTGTTAATGAGCAGGCTCGGGCTAGGCCCGGATTGGCCCAGGCCCGCCGATTGATAATTCCTAATCAATAATTATGCTAAACTACTTTTCAGTAGAAAATGACAAAAACAAAACCAACTTATGTTTACGAAGCAACTTGCATTTACAAGGGACGATCAGCATTTACCACTCGTGAGCTCCTTTACCCCGTCGTGACTTCTTTTACCTAAAGAAAAATCTTGTACAGCGAAATCAATAACATTTACTGTGTAATGAATATTTTTACCAGACATGAGACTGTTTTACTACGGGAAGCGAAAGATATATAGCAAGTAAAACGAATAGACGCGTGAGATTGTTTCGATTTTATTTTATTCAATGGCGCCTCATCGTAGAAGACATTTTCTTGCTCAAAATCATCAACATCAGAACCTCGTGAATACTACGTAAACTTAGAACACAAAACACACAATAAAATCGCACTTTTCATCCCATAATTGTTCTAGCTTCGAGTTTTGAGAATTTTGTTTTTCATGTAGTGATCCAGTGATTTTTTTTTTTCCCATGAAAAGAAGTGACCTAGTGATTTAATTCAGAGAAACTTGATTGTGAGATTTTAGGGAAAAATAGAATTAAACTTTATATCATTCCTGTATGTGACTAAAATAAAAAATATCAAAATCATATACTTTAGGTTTTTCCTATCTGTTTAGGTAATTTTCTACGCTTTATTTCTTAACTAGTTCCCATAGTCAAGTTCATTACTCAATGATCGTTAAAATTCATATGTTTAAAAATTTTAATTGTAATTAAAATGATGCTTTCTCCAGAAGAGTATAATTCGTCCACTCTCTAAAGATCACTGCAATGACATCAGTACTTAATTGCATTTTTGTCAAAACATTTAGAACGCAATTGACTAAAAATAGTACGTCCAGGGCTTAATTTAACAAACTGCCAAAACATTACTATTTTATTACACTTTTTCTAACACAATACTGTATTTGCCTAAAACAAGAAGAGTAACTCCTCCAAGCAAGTGTGATCCGGCTATAAATGACATAAGTCGTAGTCCAGTGTCATGCACTTGTTATGTGAAATCAATTTCTGCAATATTAAAGGAGAACAAAATAGAGAATGTATCTATTTTAGGAGTCAGGCAAAGCTTTCTTCTTCTTCTTCATATACCCCCCCCCTCTCTCTCTCTCTCTCATAACCGTAGACGGCTCATCGGATTTACGATGGTAATTATTTCTCTCTCCTATTCTAATACTTCTCAATTTGGTATAGAAATACATATGGTTTGTTGGAAATTAGGAAGAGCTCATCCTGTAGGCATCAAACTAACCGACTTGGTGCGAGATGAATAATTATTTGTTAGTTTGCTCGCCCACATTTGCCCATGATTCAATATAATTTGACAGAAATGTCTCAAAAGAAGGGAGAAAATTGATAATTTTTTTTTGAATTAAACAAAATTGATCGATTTTAGTCCACGAAAGAAGAGAGAAAGAAAAGGAAACGATGCTCTCATGCTACGTAGTATACTTAGAAGATGCCATTAGCACGCAAATCTAGAATGATAGACAATCTGCAAAATGTAGCTAGACTATAATTACACTTTCGCGAATGTGCCAAATCAATGATCAATGAAAGACACCGAGCTTTGCTCACGAAATTAAGAATACTATCCTCACACGGTACAACAACCTTTGAAGCAGGGAGTGTAATCCTTATTTCCATATATATGGGATCTAATCCTAACTAAAGGGTTGTTTTGCATATTGCATTCACCACCCATGAGCAAGAGATTCTCAAGAAACATTCACCATGGGAAAACTCGTACCAAAATGTTTAAATTACAAGCTTGATCTAATAATAGTCTAGTCCTCTCGTAATAGCACGACCAGAATTAAGAGATGTTAAGTGCGTCTTTTGCGCAACTATCGTACTGGCATAGATCAAGTGTCCTTCAAACGACACGAATTCCGTATTGCCGCTCTAACAAAATGTGTAATGTGTCATAATGCTGAAAAATATTAGCAGCAAAACAAAAAATTGAACTTCCAAAATATTCCCAAGAATATTTTCTTCTCTATATGGATAATAATCAACTCGACAAGTGCAACATCATTTCAATGAATGAGGCGGATCACAAGTGAGAGGGAACTGAAAATCTGCACAGTCTAATAGGAATATATTCTCAAGCATGATCGGGCATCGATCACTTTTTGCAGGATTGCGATAGGCTCGGAATTAAATCACACAATTCACGAGCAAACCGACAAAAGTGAATTCATGCAATTGTAGTACAGAGAGGGAGTAGCTCTAGATCAGGCTAGATATAAGTGGGGAGACATAAATTTCTGCCATGTAAGTTGAGAAAATGTACAAGATTTGTAAAATTTGGGCGGTGACTTTTGCCTTAGGAAGTGAAGTCCGTAACAACTAATTATGTCCGAACACCCTATCAATGGCAGAGAAAACCATTAATCAGAACATAAAGAAAGAGAAAGAGATCACAAGTTTCAATGATACACTTGCAGTAGATGTCCTCATACTTCACAAAAGTCTTTGGAAGCTTCTCCGGAGATTCTTCCTCTAAGGGCTATTCGGTATTCCCAAATTCAATAAATTGATCAAGAGTCTGGAATCGACCTTCATGAATCCGATAGTAATAACAATTATAACCAAGTCAATATCTGAGAGAAGGAATCAATGTCCAACAAAGAAAATCAAAGGAATGGGAACTCACAGATCTTAAGGTGAATGGAGAAACTTCGCATAGTTTCTCGAGGTCGGTTGCACAGGATTCGTCATGAGAACCTGCCGTTTCAATTCCAACAACCATGTCAACTTCAACTGACTGGAATTCGAAGGGACTTGATTAAAAATTTTCATCAAATCCATATTGCCACGCATTTATTTAACTAAACTAGAAAAAAAATTAGACTGAGTTATTTGTTAATGTGAAAAATGGGGTTATACATCTTTAGAAGTGAAGGGGACGAGCTAAAAAAAGTTGGCTGATGGTTTGAAAGGAGACAATGAAATAAAGAAACGGAAAGGGAAAAGAAACATGAAGAAAAAAGGGCAAAGTACGAGTGAAATGGTAAAGCGTACCAATTGCAAACGAACAGTAATTCGGCGCCTTACAGATGGGTGTGGGTTGGAATTTACACAGTGCCAGCAAAATCCCAAATCGACACTGGTCTCGCCTAACTTTGGGCATGCATGAACATAGAGATCACATATGCTTGGTATATCAGGCAAACTCTGCAGAGACTCACAGTGAAGGAGGTTTAAAATCTGCAGCTTATATAGTTTTGAGAGCTCAGGTAACCTCTCTATAGAGCTACAATTCTCAATAGAAAACTCCTCCAAAAAGTTTGGTAAATCAGGCAAACCTTGCAGTGATTTACAATCGCTTATGTGCAAACTCTGCAACTTATGTAGTTTTGATAGATCAGGTAACCTTTCTATAGAGTTACACATCGCAATAGTTAATTCCTCTAGCCATTCTATTTCTTCCAAATTTTGAATCTCGATTAGCTGTGAGCACAACATGATACGCAAATGCTTGAGCTTCCCTAAGCTTGGTAGACTCGATAGCCTCACCAGCGAGTTACAGTAACTCACTTCTAAATGATGGAGATTCTCTAGCTGTTTAAACTCAATCTCTCTCAATCCCCATCTAGTGAGCATTAACTCAGGCAAATATCTCAATTCGAAGAGAAGGGGTTGTTCCTTCGGTGACTTAACATCGTGTAATTCCAAAGAACGAAGACCCAGAGGAAGCCTTGGGAGAGATCGAAGATCATCACAAAATATGCCAAGGTCCCTAAGCAGAGGAGGCCATCTAATATCTACATTACTACAATCGTCGTATGTTAAGCTTTGAAGATTCTCCAATGTCCATATGGCCTTCGGTAGCCTCCTTATCTTACTCCCATACGTAACTAACTTCTTCAGCCTTTTGAGATATCCAATAGAAGTAGGCAGTTCTGTAATCTTTGTACAGTACAAGCATAAGTAAAGCAATGATTCTAGCCATCTGATGGAGTTTGGTAGCTCCCTTATATAAGTGTATGCTAGGGTCATTTCCTCCGGCTTTTGAGATCTCCAATAGAATTAGGTAACTCTCTCATCTTGCTAAAAGCCATACGTAAGTGCTTCAATCTTTTAAGATATCCAATAGAAGCAAGTAGTACTATAATCTCTGAAAATTGCAAGTTTAAGTCGAGTAATGATTCTAGTTCTCCAATGGAGTGAGGTAACTCCCTTATCCGAGTGCATCTCATATCCAGTGTCTCTAAATAAACCCAACCGTCTTCCGATTCATTCCATCTCACTCTTTGTTTTCCTTCTCCTAAGGCTTTCATATGGAGTAATTTGAAGCATTTAACTCAAATATGGTGCCACACGATTCTTCAATCTAACACTAGAATCTCAACGCTAGCTCTGATACCACTTTATTAGGGAAAAACAGGCAACACTTTGCCTCAAACTAAACCAATCCAAAATCAAACTCTCCCAAAACTAAACCGACTGCCTCCAACAACAATCCACAATATATATATCCAGCTAAAACAATCTCACAACGAGTAAATATAATAGCAGAATGATAAGAGACAACACACCAAAATTACGTGGAAAACTTGAAAAGGAAAAAATCACGGACGATTCAAAACTTCCACTAGTCACCAAGAATAGTAGGTACACAAAGGGTTCCTCTCTAGTCACACACTAAAGGCTCAACATCAAGAATACAAGAGCATTTCATCACCACAATAGTAGAACAATACAAAATGGGGCAAGAAACCCTAACTACAATAGGAGAATGCAGAAACAAATCTAAACGAACGAAATAGATCAAGTCGTAGCCCTTAGTCTCACGAACAACATATCGAAAATTAGAGCCAATTCCATCAACGTTTGGTCTTCGAATCAACCGCGCCCTTTTTTTTCTTTTCCTTCTCTCGGCTACACCGAGAGCTCCCCCTGTTTTTCCTCTCACACCTCTTTTTTTTCTCACTGTACTGGGCCCACTCACACACAAAAAAGGAAACAGCCCACATTTTCTTTTCTTTTTGTCCTTTTTCTCTTTTTCCTCTCGTTTTGACTCTTTGATTTTTGTTTCTTATTTGTTTTCATTTGAAATGTCACTGGGCCCCCACAAAGAGCGGGCCCAGCCACATATAATTCATCCACTTTTTGAAGATCATTGCAATGACATCAGTACTTAATTGCATTTTTGTCGAAACATTTAGAACATAGTTGACTACAATAGAACATGCAGGGCTTAATTTAACAAACTGCCAAAACACATTACTATTTGATTACACTTATTCTAACACAATGTGCATTTAACAAAAACAAGAATAGTAAGTCTTAGTCCAGGGTCACGCACTTGTTATTGAAATCAATATCTACAGTATTTTAAGAGTCAAACAGAGCCTCTTCCTTCTTCCCCCCCCCCCCCCCCTCTCTCTCTCTCTCTCTCTCTCTCTCACGCATAACCATACATGGCTCATCGGATTTACGGTGGTAATTATTTCTCTCCTATTGTAATATTCCTCAATGTTGGTATAGAAATACATATAGTTTGTAAGAAATTATGAAGAGCTAACTAATCGACTTGATTCAAGATGATTTCTAATTCTTAGTTTGCTCATTTGTTGCGTGCCCACATTTGTCCATGATTCAATATAAGTTGACAGAAATGTCTCAAAAGAAGGGAGAACTTGATAATTCTTTTTTTAAAAAAAAATTAAACAAAATTGATCGATTTAGTCCATGAAAGAAGAGAGAGAAAAGGAAATGATGCTCTCATGCTGGGTAGTATAATTAGAAGATGCCATAGAACGCAAATCTAAAACAAGATATAATGTGGCAAAGTGTAGCTAGACTATAATTACACTTTCACGAATGTGCAAAATCGAGCTTTGCTCACAAAATTAAGAATACTATCCTCATACTAACAACAAACTTTGAAGTAGGGTGTGTAATCCTTATTGCCATATATGTGGTATCTAATCCTAACTAAAGGGTTGTGTTTGGCATATTTCATTCACCACCCATGAGCATCCACTTTGCAAACTCGTAACAAAATGTTTAAACAAGGTTGATCTAATAATAGTCTAGTCCTCTCGTAAAAGCATGACTAGAATTAAGTGATGCTAAGTGCATCTTTTGAGCAACTATCATATTGGCTGGATCAAGTGTCCTTCGAATGACATGAATCCATATTGCCGCTCTAACAAAATGCGACACCATAATGCTGAAAAATATTAGCGACAAAACAAAAAAAATTGGACTTCCAAAAAATTCCAAGAATATTTTCTTTTCTATATGTATAAGAATAAACTCGACAAGTGCAACATCATCTCAATGATTGGTAATTTACCGTGGTTTCAATCAAGAAGAGGCGGATCACAAGTGAGAGGTAAATGAAAATCTGCAGAGTCTAATAGGAATGGATTCTCAAGCATAAACAGGCATCACTTTTTGCGGGATTGTGATAGGCTCGAAATTAAATCGCACAGTTCACGAGAAAACCAATAAAGGTGAATTCATGCATCTGTCGTACAGAGGGGGCTCTTGCAAGGCTGTGAGTAGCCCTAGATCAGGCTCAGATATAAGTGGGGAGACTTAAATTTCTGTTGAGTAAATTGAGAAAAATGTAGAAGATTTGTAAAATTTGGGCGGTGGCTTTTACCTTAGGAAGCGAAGTCCTTAACAACTAACCATGTCTGAACACCCCCATCAATGGCGAAGAGAACCATCAATCAGAACATAAGGAAAGAGAAAACGACCACAAGTTTCAATGATACACTTGCAGCAGATGTCCCCTTACTTCACCAAAGTCTTCGGAAGCTTCTCCGGAGATTCCACTAATGGCTATTCAGTATTTATCAAGAGTCTGGAAACGACCTTCACGAATCCGATAGTAATAACAATTATAACAAAGTCAGTATCCGAGAGAAGGAATCAATGTCCAACAAAGGAAATCAAAAGAATGGTAACTCACAGATTTAAAGGTGAATGGAGAAACTTCCCATAGATTCTCAAGGGTTGCTTGCACAAGATTCCTCTGGACAGCCAGCTGTTTCAATTCCAACAACTATGTCATCTGGAACTGACTGGAATTTGAAGGGGCTTGATTAAAAAATTTCATCAAATCTATATTGCCACGCATTTATTTTCTAAAGTAGGAAAAATTAGACCGAGTTATTTGTTAATGTGAAAAATGGGGTTATACATCTTTAGAAGTGAAGGGGAGGAACTAAAAGAAGTTGGCTGATTGTTTCAAAGGAGACAATGAAATAAAGAAACAGAAAGGGAAAAAGAAATATGAAGAAAAAAAGGCGAAGTTGGAGTGAAATGGTGAAGCGTACCCAGTGCAAACGAATCATAATTCGCTGACTTAAAGATAGGCGCGGGTTGGAATTTGCACAGCGCCAGCAAAATCCCAAATCATCACGGGACTTGCCTAACTTTGGGCATGTATGAACATAGAGATCACATGTCCTTTGTATATCAGGCAAACTCTGCAGAGACTCACAGTGAAGGAGGTTTAAAATCTGCAACTTATATAGTTTTGATAGATCAGGTAACCTTTCTATGGAGCTCAAATTCTCAATAGATAACTCCTCCAAAAAGTTTGGTAAATCAGGCAAACCTTGCAGTGATTTACAATCCCTTACGTGCAAACTCCGCAACTTATGTAGTTTTGATAGATCAGGTAACCTTTCTATAGAGCTACACATCGCAATAGTTAATTCCTCCATCGATTCCATTTCTTCCAAATTTCGAATCTCGATTAGTCGTGAGCACGACGTGATACGTAGATTCTTGAGCCTCCCTAAGCTTGATAGACCCGATAGCCTCACCAGCGAGTTACAATAACTCACTTCTAAATGATGGAGATTATCGAGCTGTTTAAACTCAATCTCTCTCAATCCCCATCTAGAGAGTATTAACTCAAGCAAATATCTCAATTCAGAGAAGAAGGGTTGTTCCATCAGTGACTTGACACCGTTTAATTCCAAAGAACGAAGACCTAGAGGAAGCCTTGGGAGAGATCGAGGATCATCGCAAAATATGCTAAGGTCCCTAAGCAGAGGAGGCCATGTAATAATATCTACATTACTACGATCGTAGTATGATAACCTTTGAAGATTCTCCAATGTCCATACGGCCTTCGGTAGCCTTCTTATCTTACTCCCATGCATATGTAAGGCCTTCAGCCTTCTGAGATATCCAATGGAAGTAGGCAGTTCTGTAATCTTTGTACAGTACAAGCATAAGTAAAGCAATGATTCTAGTCCTCCGATGGAGTTTGGTAGCTCCCTTACATGAGTGCATGTTAGGGTCATTTCCTCCAATCTTTTAAGATCTCCAATAGAATGAGGTAACTCTCTCATCTTGCTGAAACCCATACGTAAGCGCTTCAATCTTTTAAGATAACCAATAGAAGCAGGCAGTGCTATAATCTTTGAAAATTCCAAGTTTAAGTTGAGTAATGATTCTAGTTCTCCAATGGAATGAGGTAGCTCCCTTATCCGAGTGCATCTCATATCCAGTGTCTCTAATCTTTTGAGATCTCCAATAGAATCGGGTAACTTTCTGATTCTTGTATTAAATAAATTCAATAGGAGCAACGATCTCAATTTTCCAATGGAGTCTGGAAGCCTTCGAAGCCGATAACAATCCACTAAAGACAAGCATGTTAAACTCGCCATCTCTCCAATAGATGGATGAAGCTCTCGTATATGCTGCCCCTCTAACTTTAGACTTGACAGGTATTTTAGACGGCATATTGCAGAAGGCATTATGCGTAGGTCAAAATGGGGGCTTCCAAACAACTTTGATGAATGAACTCTGCCTGCAATTATTTCCAAGCGCTTTAGGTGCTCTAGCATACCAATGGAGCTACCGATTTGTGGCGACTCTGGACAATGTTCAGCAAAAACCAATATCCTCAAATTCAAGCACGTTGAGAAGTCAGGAGCATTTGAGAGATGGCATCTAATGAGATGTATAACTTTCAAGTCATGATTCGCCTGTGAAACAAATTAGAATTAGAAAAGTAAGGCAGGAAATGACAATAAACTTGTGTGTGTGACACAAAATCATACCAAGCATGGACCCCATCCATTCCAGTTCTTTGGAATTTCGCTATTCGAAAGCTTGAGCACGACTAAGTTCCGTAGACGTAGATTGATTGCCTGCAAGTTTGAAGGGCAACGACGCCAAAAGAGCCATTTTAAACTCAAGAGAAGATTCTTAAAATCTCCCGTCAAGTTTCCTCCCTCTAATTCCAACAACCTTAAGCTGGGTAAACACAAAAATTCTTCACTTGTAAAGTCGTGCTCTTTTGGAAGTTCAACTAGTTTGAGTGCTGTGATGTTCTCTGTTCCCTGACAACATGAAAAGGAAAGGGCGAACTTTCTAAGTGAAGAAAAAGAGTGCGTTCCGTTAGTAAATATTACGTAGACTTGTTCCGTGAGTATCTTTCGGATTGCAAAAGTAAGATATTAATATCTTTTGCTAAATATTTTTAAAATAAGCGGTCAATTCTCAAGAAGCATCTAGAGCTCTCCTTCTCTGCAAAGGCAAAAAAATATCTTGGATATGAGTGTGTCCAGAAAAAATTTAAGGTCCGATTTTTTTTTTTTTTGTAAAAAATGAATTAGTTAAAGATACTTTGTTAAAAATAATTGCTTTGATCGCCTGCAAAAATAAATAAATGGAAGATATATATATATATATATATATATATATATATATCGTCAATGAAATTGTTTTGACATAAGTTGTTGATGATGAAAAAAACCATTGACTAATTTTTCAAATGATTAATTTTTGAATAAAATGTACCTTTCTATTCTGCACTATGTCCAACGCATCCTTGGGAGACCATAGTCTAGTACGCTTCTCAAGAACTTTATTTTCTTGTCGAACAATTTCTCTTCCAAGGTCTCTGAGTAGATCATGCATCAACAGTCTGTCACCATTAACCTTTATCAAAGACATTCGAGAAAGGATAGAGATCTCGATTTTTGGGGAAAATCCCATTGCTTTCCACATATAGTGTGGATGAATTTTTTCTTCGCCGATAAAGTAACATGCAACATCAAGAAAAATTTCTTTCTGTGCATCCTCTAGCATTTCAAAACCGATCTTCAATTTGTGATGGACATCTTGATTGGGAATTAAATTTAATTTCTTCAACGTGGCTTTCCAAAGTGATATGCTTTTGCCACAAAGAGAGGAACCGATGACTTCAACAGCCAAAGGTAGTCCACCAGTTTTGCCAATAATATCACGAGAAACATGATAATAATCATGTGGTGGAGAATCCATTCTGAAAGCATGGCGACTAAAAAGCTGAAGAGCGTGGTGATGGGACAATTCTCTCAATCCATAGATTTTAAACTCTTCGAAATGTGTTTGGACACCATTTTCTCGGTTCTCCTCTTCGATCGGCAAAAAGTTGGTGTCCCTTGTCGTAATAATAATTCTGCTCCCTCGACCAAACCAATCACGCTTTTCTGCAAGTTTTGAGAGCTGGTCCCACTTATCTAGGTCGTCAAGGACAATAAGGACTTTCTTGTGGCGGAATCTCCTTTTAATCTGGTTAATCCCTGCATCAGAGTCAGGAATTTCCACTGATTTGAAGTTGAGAATTTCTGACAATAATTGTTTTTGCAATTGAACAATTTTGCCACCGTTTGAAGCTTCTCGAACATTGAAAAGGAAGCTACATCCATCAAACTGACTATAAATGTGGTTAAAGACAACTTTGGCAAGAGTCGTTTTACCAATGCCCCCCATACCGTGAAGTACTAGATAACGAACATCAGGAGAACCTTCATCTACCAAGCACATGACCTCTTCAACACAACCCTGAATTCCGACCAAATGATCGGGTAGGTTTTTGTCTCTTTTGTTCAGTTTGTTCAAAACCTCAGCAACGATTAATCTAACGAGTTCACCATGGTACCTATAAAGCACAAAAATAGCCCAGCAATATTAGAAATTAAAAAAACCAGCAACGGGAGAGGGGGAGGCGGGGCGACCAGACCCCTCCTAAAACATATAGTATCTATACTCTGCGGATTATAGGAAAAGTTCAAGGTAAAAAAATCCAGCCCCCTCCTAAAGAAGTCTTATAAACACTTTCAAGAAGAAAAAATTAACCAAAATCCATGTTAATTTACTTAAACTGAATTGCAATTTTATGTTGCATTCACTGGTCAGAGATGGAAATTGTTACGATAAAAAAGAAATTTTAAACTTAACAAAAGACGCTTCTTCATCCATAAATTGTAATAGTCAAAGCCTTTGGATTTTCTTTTTTAAATATGCAAAAAAAAAAAGTGTTTACTCTTTTTTAATTGTTCACATGTAGTGTGTGCTCTGTTTCTAATTTTGCATGGATTAAAAAAGTTATAGCTGGAACAATTGTTTTCTATATCGTACCTACATAAACGTGATTTAGAAGCTAAGGAAAAGTATTTTTACTTTATCCAAAAGATGCAAATCAAATTTTGAAATGAATTGATTGATTATTTAATTGAGTGGATGTGTCGTAGCATACTTATTAACTGTGTGTGGATTGAGTGACAACTTGTTAAGAAAAGAGAACAGTTGATAGTTTTAACTTTTGATGCAGGGACAAGAGTATTTCTTGTTCTTAATATCTACATAATTTGAAAAAGAAAAAGGAAAAGCTCAAAACCCTACCCTCTATCTTTGATATTCCACCCTTTCATCTGAGCGACCTTCCCTAAAGCCTCCTTCCATCGCTGCACTTCATCGCTACCGAACTTCTCCTCGTGCTTCTGCAGAGCGTCGTGGTATAGCTCGGTTTTGAGCTTGACATCATCAGGATTCACGTCAAAGAAAACTGGCAGGATCATCGCTTCGCAATCCACCATGATTGCAAGTTCGCGAAGACACCATGCACTGGACGCGTAGTTTCTAGAGAAGATGGGCAGACAGATTAATGAGCTCTTGATTGCGCGCTCTCCAGTTCACCTCCGATTGCTTCGCCTTTCCTGATCTCTTCGTCGTCTCTGAAACACGAATCCCAGCTATGTCCATGAAGTGATACAGACAGTCGGCAAAAGTTTGGCGGGTGTCAGTCCTCTAAAATTCAAGAACACCTCGAATCCAGCCCCCAGCGGCGTCTTGACATCACCTTTGTCGGTCATCCACATCGTTGTTCTATTCGATGAGTCCCTCCTCTCCATCCACGGAGTTAAGTATACTGATCGATGAGGGAGGAGATATGAATCTAGAGGATCTGTGGACGAGCCAGAGAGTCGTTGCAGGTCTCATTTGCGTTATTGAGATGCACCAATCAGCAGTTTAAATAAGCCGGGGGCCTACGTGAATGAGAGTCGTCGAATGTCTCCTTCGTTGCGTTATTGAGATACACCAACCACCAGTTTAAATAAGCCGGGGGCCTACGTGAATGAGAGTCGTTGCATGTCTCCTTCGTTTGCGTTGTTGAGACACGCGGAACACCAGTCTACCATCGTGGAAAATAGGCCTGTGGTCTCATTGAAGGCATGCTTCCACGAAATGGGCGTAATTATTTTTTCAAATATGACATAAAGCAAGCATTTCATTCATGTACTACAAATAGGTTACACTTCATATAAAAATTTGAGGGAAAAATACTAAATGCTTTTCTTTCGACATATAAAGTTCCACAACAAAATTTGGGCATGGACATAAAGGTCTTTATGACACAATCAGGTGTTCTTTTAATGGTTTCAATACTTGTGAGATTATAAAGCTTTCCTATTATAACAGGTTGCTCAAAAGGATTTCTCGTTCAAATATTCAATAAAAAATATTTCAAAATTGACGAATCTCTTAAAATATCTACGGACTCTATTGTTCTTAGGGTTTTGATTTTGACACGTGCATCTTTTCGGGGCCTAGAAAACTTATAGGTGTGATAAATTCAAATTCTCATCAATGTGCGTCAAGGGAACCGTTCAATTGAATTGAAGTAATGAGCCGCCTAACCTTGGAATCTCCAATTATATCCCTCTGGGATGTCAAATATATCTCTTCATGGACACAAGAAGTTCCAAAATTTATTTATAGTACTCATTTTTAGAGCCAAAACTTTTTTTGGCATCACATAAGTGCCAACTTCGATCAGTTTGGCCCAAAAATCCTACGTGGCCTTTTTTATTAATATTTAAAGCTAACATCGCTTGTCGGAGGTCCAGTCAGCATAAAAAAAATCTAAAATTCTAAGAAAATGTATTAATTAATATAAAAAAACAAATTTAATAAGATTAAAAAATAAAAAATAAGGTAAAATTAACCTAAAGATTTTTTTTTTAGATAGAAAGGGTTGCATAGGTAGCAAGGGCGACATATGTGTAAGCCCTCGCCACCGGGAGAAGAATACTAGAAGTATCGAAAAGTTGTGTATAGCTCTCACTTTAATACCAAAATTTTTCGTCGGATCACTTAAATGCCAAATCAGAGAAAATATGATTACTTAAGTACTTTTAGGGGGATATTCTGGTCAAAATTAATAAGTGACATTTATAATTAAATTTTAATATGAAGTGGCATTTTAAAAAAATATATATATTAAGCCCACGTGAACTTCTAACTTTAAAAAAATTAACATAAGTTAAAATTAGATTTAAAATGAGGTAAAAAACTAAAATTTTCAAAATAAAATTTTTTAAAAATAAACTTAAAATAAACTTAAAATTTTAACCAATAAAAAAAAAGTAAAAAAGGGATGGAGAACCAAGCGGTGAGGGCTTGCCACTAGCTAGGACTCGGCAACCCCCATTGGCCATGCCCCACCCTCACCTTTGACTTCCAACATTATCTAGTTTTTTATTAACGAAATTGAGCTTATTTTTAAATCCATTTTAAATAAAATTAGTGTTAAAAATCAGATTTGAAAAAAAAAAATGACGTCATCTTAGCTACATCATTACCACGTAGGAGAGAGAAAACATTAAAAAAAAATCAATATTTTCCTTTTGTGCAAATTGACGAAATAAAAGAAAGACTCGATTACACTAAATTTAACTAGTTTCAGCACTTGAGTGCACTTTTTGTAAGTTTTAAAACTCAATTGCACTTTCATAACAAGTTTTAGGACCTTTTAGTACACATGTTCTTTTTTCGGAATTTGTAGCTTTTTATGTTTTTTTAATGTAATTGAGGTTGTAATTTTTATTTGTACCATGTTTTTTCAACTTAAATGACCGGATTCGGTCGACACTAATGTGGATAATTTAATCGGGTCTGGCCAAATGAAAATCGAGAAGAAATGTACGAAAATTCAAAATCGAGGAACACGAGTCGGCACGTTCACATTAGGGCGGTGGAACTTGATGACTGGTCCCTCCTGTCCTACACCTTGAATAAACCCTCCCCGCAAAAAATTTCAAATAGGCGTTTGCTCAGCTCTCAGAGGAACCCACCGGTAGGGTTTCTCTATGATTTTAAATTGACTCATATCCCAGAGAAATCGCAACGCAACGAAGTGAGACTTCCCATGACTCTCTAGATTGTCTATAAATCCTCCAAAATCACGTTGGGTTAGACACTACTCTTCCATCTCTCTTCTCATTGTTAACTCGATCAATATACTTTAGATTCCGAAGATGGAGAAGAGGGACTCGTTGAATGAAATAACGGCATCCACACCCCGATAAAGTGATGTTGAGTCATTGTTTGGGGCTGAATTTGAGGTGTTCTTGAGTTTTAGGGGGCGTGACACTCGCCTGAATTTTGCCGACTGTGCCTCTGTCACTGACTTTTACAGTTTATAGATTTTTATTTATTTTTTTAAAAATTAATTAGGTTTTTATTTTTATTTTTAATATATATTTTTTATTTTTACCTTCTTTAATTGCTAGCTGACTCCCAGAGCCATATCAACCTAAAATGTTAGTAAAATAATGACACATTAGATTGGGATTCGCATTTTCAGAGATGACGAAGAGATCAGAAAAGGCGAAGCGATCGGAGGCGAATTGGAGCGCGTTGATCAATAGCTCCACAATTTGTATGCCCAAATTCTCCAAAAACTACGCATCTAGTGCGTGGTGCCTTCGCGAGCTTGCATGCATGGTGGGTCGCCTAAGAAACAAAGACGACAAAGCCATGGATCTTGCCAATTTTCTTTGACGTGAAACCTAACGATGTCCAGCTCAAAACGGGCTATACCACAACGCTTTGCAGAAACATTGTTGACACCTGATTTTTAATCACATTTTCTCTTTAAAAGATTAATAGAAAATTCATAAAAATTCACAAATTAAAAAATCAACTTTGAAAGCCTTGGCCAAGTCTAAAAGAACAATTTGAACAAAAAGTGATTTTGTTACTTTAATATTTTTTAATATTTTTCGAAAAAATACAAAAATACTTGAAAATTCAGAAAAAATAACATTTGAGTTAATTATTTTCTTTTAAATCCCTTTTCATGTTGGCTATCGAAATCGAAATCCAACTCAAGGTCATGTTTCCTTCACGAGCATAATCTCGAATTGGGCTAAAAAAAATTCAATTTTGAGTCAATTTTTTACTTAATTTTTCACTTTTAGAAGTTGTGATATTGTCCTCGAATAGTCTAAAATTTCATCTTAGCCCAATCTACCCGGAATGACTCAATTTGCAAAGGACTTTAATTGAATCTGCATTTCAATTTAGCCCTAATTAACCAAAAAATGAAATTTAGACTTTTTCCTAGGGGAACCCCGTAAAATCCAAGACTTTTGCCCTATAGTTTTTCTCCTTCTTAATCCATTGGTGTTTTTTTTATGGG
>JAGVVM010002299.1:0-41078 GCA_019149425.1 Psidium friedrichsthalianum
CCATGGCCAATGGGCCGCGAGGACCCTTGCCAAGATCTAGCGAGGGCCTTCGCGCCCTCACCCCTGGCCGTTGTATCACCACCAGCCGAGGGTGAGGCAGCCCTCGCCCTTAGGCATTGGATCTGTTGTCGGCGAGGGTCGCTAATGACCCTTGTAGGCCAATGCTAAAACCGGAAAAGAAAATAGGAAAGTGAAAAATGAAAAATAATATAAATAATGACAAAAGTTCATGTGTCAATAAATCAATAAAAAGTTCCACGTCGGATGATTTGTCGGAAGTGGCAGTCAGATGATCCATTATGATATGATTTGGTACTCAAGTGGTCAAAAAAAGTTATGGCGCTCAAATGAACGTCGTACGAAAGTTATGATATTTATATTGTACTTACCCCAAGTTTGGCAAGGACCATGAGTGGCATCCTCTTTGGTCTGTATTTGGGTGGTACGGCAGTCGGACATCTACAACACATATAGAATGTGGCTGTGGGTATCCAAGAGAATTTCAGACTCTTAAGAAGGCTCATAAGAGCTCTTGGTGAGATCACATAGAGTTTCTGCGAGAACTCTAGCGCATAATTGGGACTTAGAAAGTGCTAAGAGTCCTTTGATCGATCGAGCAGCTATAATCTCTTCCTCATCACTTATCTCCAGCTCTAGCGACGTTTTCAGCCATTCTAGGGGTAGATGTACGTGCCATCGGCCAATACGTAAATCCCGGATCTGTATCCACTGTTCTTTTGTATTTCAATCCTCTGGGGATAACCATCATTACACGAAGAAAAATGGCGACCGCACCTCAAGACTGACTCCTATCCACGACTATATTCTAAAAAAGTTGTTGTGGATTGAATATTAGTATGTTAGGAAAAAGAATTGACTATCTGAAAATCGAGAATGTGGTGGGGTTTGCCTCGATCGGATGGTCCACAAAGAGGATTGTTCTTTCCAGGACTTGAAGACTTGCATGAAAGTGGAATTACACGAAAAATTGCTGGTCATAAAGTTCCGGCTCAAGGAAGCCTCTGACTCGCCGTCGGTTTTATTCGCTAGGATTGTCTTTTCTTGTCTCTCCCACTATGTTATGTTTGTTAGTATGAATAATTTCTGCAGCTGATCTTGGATAAATATGGAGATCAGTTCGGTCATGCATCCAGTCGACCTCCAATGAAAATGTTCGCACGTGGCTCCAAAAATACTTTGAGATTGGGCCTCTTCCTCTTCTAGTTTTGGATTTAGGACTATATCTAGAGATTTTACTCTCCCATTATAGATCTAGATATAAATTTAGGAGTTCCTTATATGTATATGATCTATGTTCTTTCAACATACTAATGTTGGTATTATTACTCGGCGATGGTGATGGAGACGTCGAATTTAGACGTGCATCACAAGCCGTTGCAATTAGTGTAGAAGTTCTCGGTGTGTGCTCATCACCGACTTTGATTATTGACCGCCGAAATTTAAGGTAGCAGATCTAGATGAGAGTTGCTTCTAACTGCAAATATGTTTTGTTATTTGCTTTCTATTATTTTCTTTTTTCTACAATTATTTTGGAACTTGAAAGCATTTTATGTAACTCTCTCAACTATTATCCTCGTCAATGAATGGAATCTTTCTTTTCAACAAAAAGGAAAAAACAATGAAGTTCCTGCTTTTGTTTTCATTACACTCTTTATTTTTATCTTCTTTTCTCTTTTTCTCTTTAGCAATTCTGAGAGAAAGCGAGATTCCCCGTTAGTACACAAAGATGATAGAAAAGAGGACGAGCACGAGTTGTCAAGGCAGGAAGAAATTCGTTAATGGATAAATTCTGTATCGAGGTAAGCTTCGAGGGGACAACCCGAATTTCATCAATTTTCTCCATGCGGCCACTTTCCGACGCCAGTATAAAGAGTCATATGCGAGATGTTAGCATAGAATAAGATTAAAAAGTACTCTCAAATTTCTTATACCATTGGTTTAGGGACTATCGGATTTGATAGTAAATATGCCTAGAACATATCCTATAGAGTGTCTAAAGCGTTAAAGGCTACGTAGGGTAACATTTCTGTTTTCGGAAAAGCTTTTTGAACAAAAGCATTTCTTTTCCATTTTTATTTCCAGCAACGATTTTTGGGAACAAAAACGTATTTGATTACTGCGGAAAATTTCTGTTCCCAAAATTTTTTAAAAAAGAATAGAACGTGTTTGGTAATTGCATAAAGTTTCCATGCACAATGCCTAATCCATCAAATGAAAATTATCTAATCGAATTCCCACTAAGCCGATTGCATTGACGGGCTTCGAGCAAAGACCTGCTCATGGAACCGGGAAAGAAAAAAAAAACCACAGCAATCTAACAGCAGGGAGATCGAGCGCACCGCAACAATGACGAAGGAAATCGCCAACAATGGAGCAGCTAGGGGGAGAGGGACTTACTGCTAGCAGATCCATGCGTTCAGCAGCCACGCACCGACAGCTACTATTTGAATCCTCATCGGTGCATCGCGCACTACACGGAGCAATCTTCTGGAATTGGCCGAGTGAAGTGCGAGCAAGGTGGGAACTGAGAGAGCTGAGATGGAGATGGAATAGGGAGGTCACACAATTAGAATAGTGGGGGAAAATGATCAATGAATCGGCACACGCGAGGCGAGGGCGACCTCTGCCATCGCCACCCAGATCTGGCAGGGGTCAGGGGTCGCCTGAGCGGTGAGCGCCATCCGAACTCCACCCAGATCTGAGTGGGCTCACGAGAGTTCGCCCGCTGTGTTGGATGCCGATTGGTTGCCGAAAAGAGGAAGAAGAAGAGGAGGAACCAGCGGAAACTCACTGAAGAAGCGGCGGCGTCGATTGGTCGAGTAATACAGGAGGATAGGAGGAAGGGTTGCTCGTGCGAAAACAAAATAGTGTGTGTTCCCAATTGTTTCTAAAAAAATGTTCCAAAAGTGTTTCTAAAAATTGTTTAGGGAACACAAAATAATTTTTTTCTTGTGTTCTGCTCCAAAAGTGTTACTATTTGTTAAAATGTTCCAAGAATACTTTGGGGACACTTTTTTATCATAGCATTTCTGTTCCAAAGTGTTTCCGAAACACTTTGATAGCGAAAACATTTTTCAAAACCGTTACTATATGCAACCTAAAGTGTTGGGAAAATGATACAAATAATTTCTAAATTTTGGTCCAATATGCAATGTGATTTTTGATTTTTTAATTTATCATATGCGATCCCTAAAATTTAGCCCAATGTGCAATGGGATCCCTGAACTATTAATTTATTCAATGTAATCGCTGAACTTTTGGCACATGTTCAATATGGTCTCCACAGCATATGAAAAATATTCAATATTGTCCTTGATCTTAAATAATAGAAGGACTATATTAATATTTGATGGAGTTCATGGACTACATTAAACATATATCGAAAGTTTTGGGATCACATTGAATAAATGAAAAGTCCAGGGACCACATTGAAGGATAAAATTTAAGGACTACATTGAACAAATTAAAAGTTTAGGGATTACATTGCAGATTTGGGCTAAAGTTTATGAACCATTTGTGTCATTATCCCAAAAGTGTTTGACGATTAGAAATAGATAAATAAATAACCATCTAAAAAGACCCAGGTTCTATAATGTGAATGGCGGCCACCGTATTTAATCGCCACCATGACATAGAATAAATTTAGAGGTAAGGAGGAGGGAGGACACTCTCGACTATCTCATGCTAATTGCGAAAGTCATGGTTTTTAAATGACGAATATATTTCAATTAGGTTGAGTATGGTTTTTAAGGTAAAGATTAGAATAAAATAAAATCGTCATAAGTATCATTTTTTTTTGTTTAATAGTAACATCCAATCCAAATGGGATAAAATTCTCATGGTACATCCTTTGTTTTTGAATATTTTATAGGTAAATTTATCGAGTCTTTGTACTTGTCTGTCCCATCCAAAGCATGATAAACCAATACAAGATAGCATAAAGTGTATCATGTTCTGGATCTGTGGATTAACACATATTGTTGAGTAGTCTTGGGCATCTTGTATCTTTACCATGTGATTGTTAAGTCCAGACTTGTTGGTGCTCTGATAATATTATCGAGTGATTTTGGACTGCTCTCATCCTAAAAGTTAGCTTAAACGATGAGGATTTTTCTCATATCTATAAACTGACAACTATCTCTTTTCACAATCGATATGGAATAATATGTTCTCACATTATAATATAATGCAAAGTAGCTTGGTCAATTTCGAATTGGGATGAGATGAGGATGAATGGGCTTCTTCTTCTTCTTCTTCTTCTCATTTTCATTTTCTTCTGAGTTTAGATCATTCTGGTCGGATGAGGATCATATCCCCTAATTCTTAGTATTATTATCCACTTCAATTGTGAGATGCACATTCGACCATACCTATAATACTCGTGATTTTGGTAAAAACCCTAGTTTCTTTCTCTTTCCTCGTCCCGCTCCTTTGTGCACGCACGCTACCCAATCCTAAGTCAAAGCTATCGCCGCCGCTGATCACTGCTCCGGAGCCCGTATCCTCCCTCGCTCCCTCTCGCAATAAACGACTGAAGCTCAAGCTAACGTCGAGCAATCTCCACCCTATGCTTCCTCCTATGACTCAATTACTAAATCTCTCACGACGCTGCCAGCCGTCATCACAATCGAGTCAGTGGCTCCATTGTCTTTGATGTAGGCAAATTGACACTAGCCTGAAGTTAGCACCTTCAAGGAGTGACCCAGACCTGGCAAGATCGAAGAGGGCAGAGCCAAATGTTGCTCCGCTTCGAAGGAGCGAGCTATGTTTGTCTCCGTCACTGTCGAGCAGAGAGAGAGAGAGAGAGAGATGGAGAGGGCTGGCGCCTCAGCATGGCGATCTCAATCAACACTGGAGAAGCGGTGGGGCGTGGCTGGGTCATGATGGATGCTCACATGGGCAAAGGTACATATGTACCTTCAGTTATAGCTTGATGACTTTTGCTTCTGAGAACTGTAGTTTTTGTTGGTTTCAATTCAGTCGTACTTAACCTCTTTCACTATTAGAACTCGATAACCGTATTGGGAAGAAGAAGAAGAAGAAGAAGAAGAAGAAGAAGAAGAAGAAGAAGAAGGAGGAGGCAAGCATAATTGCAAGGGCACTTAATAGAACAATCTCAGAAGAGATTAGTAGGACAAAATATACTTAAGTTTGAAATCAAGAAACAATCTCTAAGAAGCAGGCTCACTTGATATCCACTCAGGGTGATGAGCCAATTTTACATTCCCACCATAGTAAATGCTTCATAATTCACAACAAAGTTATTATAGGCACACTAAACTGTTCAATCCTTAAATTTTTTAGGCATCACCAACAGGGAAATTAAGTTCAAGGATGATGCTTTTGGGTGTAGATATAGTCGGTGTGAGCAGCCAGAGTCCTCCTTACCAAGCATTCTTCTTCACCAACTCCTTTGCAGCTCTCATCCAACAAGTCATCGCCGCGCTCCGCTGCAACACCCTGTACACCCGAGAACACAAACACCTATGATGAAATTTATGAATATGTGTTCAAGTGCACACATGACTGATTGCTCTAAAACGTCGAAGCTGTCACGTAATAGCAATAAACTCGAATAATAAAACATTGACAGGCCGAGAATTGAAAGCTTGGGCCAACATGGTTACTAAAATCCCATGTAAATAAGTAACCCACCATGTGGTTAGTCTCAACAGAAGTGACGTCAAGAAACACTGGCTCGGGGCGAGCAAAGCAGGATGAGATTGCGCAGAGGAGGAGGAGAGACGTCAAGAAAAGGGTGTGTGATCTTGGCCATCTTTGCCATGTTTCTGATGAAGAACAACAGAGGGTGACTGTTTATATAGATAGGGAGAGGTGGATAGAGCATACAGCTAAAGTTGACTAAAGTACGCGGGAACCGAAGTAGCTGGAGACATCATTGACGTGGACCGTGGCACAGAGAATTTCGGTGGGGTCGAATCGAAGATACGTAGAGAAATTAATGTCGTTTAATTATGAGAGAGCGACCCCAAGGAATGAAAGTCCAAAGAGAGAAAGCAAAGAAGGATATAGGGTTAAGTTTTGGTTGAGGAGAGTGTTAAGTCTCTAGCAGCACGACAGGAGATTGTAGATGGCAAAATGAAATAGTAATTTTATGTATATACGTTAAGTGTTAGATTGAAATCGGTGGATAAATAAGTCGACCATCACACACATATTCAACGCGTAATGGCAGATTACCACAACACTTAGCACACTGATTTTGTATATCGATTGCAGTATATCTAGCAACTTGTTTTTTTTTGAAAAAAAAAAAGATATATGAGTAAACATTTTTTTGGTCGTGATTTGACGTGGCTGCGTCAATGACAGATGGTATTAACGGGTTGTCTAGATATTGTTTCAAATATTTGGAAGACCAAGCATAATGTGATAGCCATATCTTTTGTCCACTTCTTGAGGATAACTATATCTGCTAGCGGTTTAAATTCATTCTTGATCAGCGTCGGGCTTCAAGACATTAAAATCGACGAAATCATACCTTAGGGGCTTGAGAGTTCTCTGACAAGTAACCTTTATCTCTCTGGCCATACAATCTTCTTGAATTTGCCATACAGCCATCATCATGCATGCGTCATACACACGTCATGTTTACCGCATCGGTTGGAGAATATAACTGTCAATGCTACACATCAATGAGCCGGGGCCTTCACGCGGTTTAAACTCCAGCGCACAGGCGGTGATCTTA
The DNA here is from genome assembly GCA_019149425.1 of Psidium friedrichsthalianum. Classification (NCBI taxonomy): domain Eukaryota; kingdom Viridiplantae; phylum Streptophyta; class Magnoliopsida; order Myrtales; family Myrtaceae; genus Psidium; species Psidium friedrichsthalianum. The sequence goes on from JAGVVM010002299.1 coordinate 6,731, forward strand.
GGGGGTGGATCTCTTTGGTGTTGTGTATGGAATTGAGATGTTACAAACTCCGCGACTTATGATACTAAGGTCCTCATCAATGTTGGTCTCAGCTCGGGAACATATCAAGCTGCTAGAATTGCAAAGATATAGCCCTAAAATTCAAGTAATGGCTATAACTGGATAGTGTTCCATCTCTAACTACTTAGAGATCTTGGCCCCGTGACACAAGAAGTATTAAAAAAAGTTATAAACCTATTGCAATGATTCCAATTCAGTCATAAACCTTTCAATTGAACTAATTTAGTTCTAAACCTTTTCACATTAGTACAAATTCTATTCATCTGGCCAATTAGGCTGAAAATGATGACGTGGATGTCAATGGTCCTATTGGCATGGCTTCTGTTGATATTGACAATTTTTTTTTATAATTTCATAAGAATTTTTTTCTTTTTTTTTTTGTCTCTTATTTTTTTTTACTTTCTTTTTCTCTACCTTTGCTTTTTGAAAGTGGCCAGTCCCTAGCCTAGTTGTGTGCTCGCCTTGCCTCTTTGTGGCTTGGTGATGCCAACGCTTGCCGGCCTTGGCCTTTGGCCGGTGGCTAGCCACTGACAGAGAGAGAAGGGAAAGAAATAAAGAGGTAAAACAAAAGAGAGAAAAAGAAAAAAATCAAAAAAATATATAAAAAAAATTGATTAAAGGAAACTTTCATGTTAGTGTCTACCATTCCATTTAGGAGTTGACATCTAGTCATGATTTTTTGGCCTAAATTGGCCGGATGGATTGAATTGATAACAATTTGAAAAGACTTAAGATTAAATTGGTACAAATGTAATAGGTTAAGATATTTTGGAACTTGCCCTAATGACTCAACACTTAATGGTGCACAACACTTAATTTCAACATGTTCAGCATTACCAATTCCTCTAATGTTTCCACTTTGTTCTTTCGAGAAGTAGTTAGCCCATTGAGTGCTCTACCTTGGGCCATCGACATCACACGCTCTACTGAAATAGATTTCGCGGAAAACTCTTCTTTGGTGTCAAGGTAAAAGCTATGAATAGCCATCAACTCTCCGGAAAGGGTAGAAAAAAGGCTGCTTTAACACTATTTGTTTCGACTCAACACCTACATCGGCCACACCTCAAATAAAGATGACCTTGAAGGTTGGTTCTTTCATTTTTTTTTTTTTTGTTGTTGTGAAAGAACGTGGGACGAAAAGTTGCAATAATCATCACTAGTAAGGTATAAAATTTGGTAAGGCTGAAAAAAGATGCAATTTTTTCAGTTCTATCTGCACCCTGAACAATGATAAAATCAAGAAAAGTGAAGTTAGTGTCCCCTCCAAACGTATAGATTGGTGCAGTTGGTGGTTACGGTGTTAAAGAATACCCGGCTCATAAATTGGAGGTCACTTGTTTGAGCCCCATAAACCGTACGCCAATGGCTTTGGAACATGACCACCTGGCAAAATATAAGATCTGAACTCAACCAATTCCTTTGATTCCGCCATGATTTATCTGGACATTCCAGGGTCAGCTCACACTTATCGAAAATATAAGTAAATAATTAATTGAAGAGAAAAAAGATAATTCAAATAGGATAAATTGAATTCTCCTTCTTCTGCCTCTAATGTCAATGATGCATTGAATGAAGGAAGATCCCGTGAACCGATGGTCATAGATTTTAGGCTTGTTTTATACGAGCTTTTCTAGTATTTACCCTGTGTGAGAAACCGTAGGAATGTTTTGGATTCTGCAGCGTAAAAAGTTAAGAGAACTGCTACTAAACAAAAAAAAAATTACTTGATATTAACGTCTTCATTAAGATTTGAATTCTAATTGATTTAGCAAGTTTCTATTGAGTTTTGCAAATTGTCCGACCACTTTTCTAGCCTAAAAGCAAAATCAACCACTTCTCGTAGCACGCAGTAAATAAATCCTGACAAGCATTGTCAATATTCCTAGTATTGGTCAAAAAATGTTACCTGATATCAGTGTGAAATGCTTTAACAAAATCTCTTATACTATATGAATATATGTCAAGGTCACAGCCAGTGGAGAATAAGCTTTAGAGAAGTCTCATTGATTGGGAGAACGAGTTAGTCATGTTCTCTAATCTTTATACGTGTCCTAGAATGAAGTCATGCTCTTGTCAAATAGCGTAACAAGCAATGTTGTGGTGTGTGAACTATTGGACCATCTAGCCATTTATTGTAGACTTTTGCTGTCCTAAGTTTTAGCTCTTTTTCTTGGTAAAGAAAAAGGGTAAAAATGGACGACCCTCGTAACTATCCCTCTAGATCTCACCATAAGCGTCCCACAAGGATTTCAAAATGTTCCGACTATTGGTTCATGTGCTAGCTACCACAGCCCAATTGATACTATTTTAAGAGAAATTGACTGTAATAAGCCCTAAATTTTGGCTCAATGTGCAGTGCCATCCTTGGACTTTTAATTTTTTAATTTTTTTAATATGATCCTTCAACTGTTCCTAAAAATTCAATCTAGTTTCTAAAGTTTCAATTTGTTCAATTTAGTCACTGGACTTTCCAACAAAGTCTAATTAGCCCTTTGTACTATGAACATGTTTGCCACTATTCCTCAAATATAGGAAGGTCTTTCCATTTCAATCATTTTATTAAATCTATAAAAGAAAAAAAAAAGGTATAAGTGCACTGGAATCCTAAGACTTATCGCAAAAGTGTTCTTGGTTCTTTAAACTTTAAAAAATGTAATCAAGTCCTAGCACTTGTCACAAAAGTGCAATGGAGTCTTAAAACTTTAAAAGGTGCAATCAACAAAAGGACATCATTGGGTCAATTTCATAAGTTTTAAAACTTGATTGCACCTTTTGAAAGTTTAAAGACCATATTACACTTTCGTTACAAGTTTTAGACTTAATTGCATTTTCTGAAAGTTTTAAGACTCAATTATATTTTCATAAAAAGTTGTAGGACTTTTAATTGCACTTATCCAGTAAAAAAATTGCTATCATTTTATTATGTTGGTCTCCATAAATATGAAACGCTAAGAGTAGAGCTAAGAGTGAGTTTGTTTTGCGGAAAATGAATGACTTGGGAAATATTTTCTTAAAAATGATTAGTTGTATAGCTTACAAAAATGAATAAAAAATAAATATTTTCATCGTCCATAAAATTCTTTAGAAATAAATTGTTATTGAAATTGAAAAACATTTCATCGACTAATTATTTCAAGAGAAATGAGTGAACATTTTTTGAAAATTATTCTCCAAATCATTCATATTTGCGCGAATTAAACGGAGCGTAAATGACTAATTTGACTTTGTTGGAAAGTTGAGAGACTAGATTGAACAAATTAAAACTTTAGGGATTATATTGAACATTTATGGATAGTTCAAGAACCATATGCAACAAATGAAAAGGTAAAGAATGACAATGCACATTGAGCTAATATTGATTAGTAATCAGTATCATTGATTAGTTACTTGTGAACCGAATTTCTAGAACATTAGACAAAGAATACAACAAAAGATTCCACCACAACAAAAGGAATTTCAACGCGTTCCCTTCATTTATTCTTCCTGTCTGCCTGTAAAATACAGGGAGGATAGAAGTGAAATTAAGTTGTCTCTGTCTTTTGTTCTTCAGTGGGCAACCGAAAAGCATCAATTTAGCAGTCTTCTAGAATTTCCTATGAAGAAAAGTTGTCCATCTCAAGTCCCATTAGACTTTTTCGTTCTCTAATCAAGTCACCGCCGAAGAAGGGAAGAGGGTAGCCTGGGACAAGATATATGATTTACGCAAAGCCCAGAAACTTCAGCCTAAACATGGGTGGCAATTAATGGATTGTTCGAGGAATTTTTGTCCATTGACTTTGTCTCTGGTAATCCAATGGATGGTGGTCCTCATGGGGTGAGATCGGAAGGCTAGGAAGAGAGAACATCTTGCCGATGATTTGTTCCAAAGTTCTTGCCAGAGCATTCAATGTTGGGGAATTTCTTGCCTAAGTTTTTTTCATTTGTGATCACATGGTAGATTGGACCAATCCGACCATAGAATATAAAATGAGACTTTGAGTCCGTGGCTCTTTATTTGTCAACTTTACGTGTACTCAAGATATGTTCAAAGTGAGCACATTGATTGCGTCTTCTATTTGTGCGAGATAAGATTCTGCCCCATCTTAGATGAACCGGGATACATGTTTATATCCATAGGAATTCCAAGCAACTAGTGAGTTATTACCTGAGAGAAAACATCACCACACGATCAAAATGGTGACCTCAATTCAACACGGACTCCCACGCACGGCTATATAGGGACCTTAATCCTCGATCGGATGGTCCACAATGGGGATTGTTCTTCACAGGACTTGAAGAAGGAAAATTACCAAAAAAGTCTTAAACATATTACAATTGTATCAATTTAGTCATAATTTTTTTTCAATTGAGTACTAAACATTTTTACGTTTACCAATTTAGTCCATTTAGTCAATTTTTAGCCAAAAATTGATCATATGAATATTGGCCGTCCCTCGGCCTTCCTTGTGGCACAATCGGTGCTAAGGTGGATTTTTTTATTAATCCTTTTTCTATCTTTTTTTTTCCCTTTTATTGATAAGGTCGGCAAGAGGCCTCTGACAGCCGTTGCCTAGTGGCTGGCGGAGATCATTGGTCCTTAAAAATTAAAAAAGACATAAAAATTTCATAAAAAAGCCAACATAAAAAATAAATTCATATTAGCGCCGGCAGTGCCACGTAGAATGGCCGGTGGATAGCCAACATGCATATCATTAATTTCCAATCAAAATTGACCAGATGAATTTAATTGGCAAAATATAAAAACGCTTAGAACTAAATTGGTACAATTACAATAAGTTTAAAATTCCTTTGGTAGTTTTCCGACTTGAAGACATAACACAAAAAGTAGAATTACAAGAGAAATTGGTGGTCGATAAAAGTTGTACTTTTGTTTCCATTACACTTTGCTTTTCCTCTTCTTTCTCTTTTCTCTTTAGCAATTCTGAGAGATTCCCTAATAGCAAATGAAACTACTATGTGAGAAAAGAGGCCGATGGCTTATTTGCGAAGGCTATAAGAAACTTATTATGTGATAAATTATGTATCAATGCACATTTCGGGTAGACAACCCCAGAGTTGTCAATTTCTTCCATTAGGCTGCTTTTTCGACGACTAGATAAAGGGTCATAAAAGATACGGCAGGATAAGATGAAATTGGCTAAACAAAATCCTTCAAATTTCTTACATCTTATTTTCATATATACGGAACAATATCCTATGTAAAGATGAATATGGCTATAATTTATCTTATTAAGCATTTAAAGTGTTTGATGGACATTATGATGCAGGAGCATCAGGCCTTGTTGACACATTCTTATTCAAGATGTCGAAGATCGGGAGAATGACTTACGTATGTGGAGATTTCATCTCAACAATGAGCAAAAATTGCAGTTCTACATTAGCTCGAGACAATGGTCATAACTCTCTCACTACATATCCGATTGATCTGATTCTAGCGCGAAAAGTTCAAGGACACTTAATTCTATAACTTTTATATTTTGAGTTTATTAAGATAAGCACCGGAAGGCATGTCAATTATGAGGAGAAGATGTCGAATGAATTTAGAGTCAAAGTTCTAGTCTCTAGATGTTTAATGTACTTTCTAATTCCTAGGTCTTTATTGTGTTTTCTAGTTCTTATGTCTTCAATATTCTGGTAGTTCGCATATGTCTTTAGTGTTTGATGAGTCCCCATGGTCATCTAGTACTCATGTCCTTTATATCTATTTCCTATGTCTGATTTCCTCTATAAATAGAGGCGGATTCTGAAATGTAAGATAGACGATTTTAAATGAAAACATATGAGATTTGCCTCTGTGTGAGAAAATTTCTTTGGGGAGTGGATAGATCATATCCGACATCTATATCCTTAGAGATTGGATTACTCCTTTGTGGTGAGCCAAAGAAGCATCTGTATCCTCGGCTGGCGATATTTGTAGGCCCTAATGGTGAGCTTCTTCTATCTTGAAGTCCTATGTCCTCAACTGGTGATATTTCGTAGGCCTTGATGGGTAACTTCATCAATCCCAATTGTAGTCCTTAGCTATTGATATTCTATATGCCTTGGTTCTAATTGTAATATATCTTGTAGTTTCCGTTTACCCATTGACATCACTCAAAACATATCTCACACATCTCACACACACATCAAATTAGTATCAATGCTCAAAGTTGAACTCGTTTTGAGTGATTTCTTTTGTTACTCATTTCTGATTCCATCTCATACTCCCATTCGGAAAAAAAAAAACGAGAAAGTGACCTACGAGATGTAGAGGTAAAAGATTTAACGAGACAAGTATAGCAACTTGAGGAGCATTTACTAGACTTTGAACTTTGAAAAATGAAGAGAGACCCCACTATCATAGAGAAATAACTATAGGGTGGCAAGAGATTTTTTACTATGCCTTCAACTAAAGGTACATATTTCTTCAAAGGTATTCCTTCTAATGAAGTCAAAATAATTTCAGACTATGAGATAGAAATGGCTAAGCCCCCTAAGTTCGATGAAGAACTCTAGGAAGAATTGGATGGTGAAGATAGCCAGTGCTTCAAATGTTATGGCTATGGGCATTTACATGTGAATTGTCCTAACGTTTGGGCTATCATTGCTCAAGAAATTGAGAAAATTGATTCGAAACTTCAAGAGGCTCAACAAGATCCATATCATATAGAGTCTGAATCCAAAAAGCAAGATGAGAACGTTGAGCAAATTGAAGAAGGAGAAAAGGAGGTCATCCAGGTGCCATCAAGTACATACAATATTATGGACGGTGTTTTCCAAATGAACTTGTTGAGGCAAATTCTGAGGCCCCTACACAAAGAGGGAACGATTATTGCAGCCATAGACACTATATGTGACTTTCATTTTGTGTACCCTGAAGCATTTTCTCTCAAAGTTCTGATCAAATGTCAAAAAATATTTGACATAGTTTCATCTTTTTGGCATGCCATGAATAAATTTGTTTGTATAAAACTAATGTATTATCTAGTTCATTGGGGAGGCCGTCCTAGAATTGAAGCCATGACAAGATTTGAGGAAAAATATTCTCAACTTGGGAATATTGATGAGGGAGCATCGGCCTTATTGACAAATTCTCATTGAAGATGTCGAAGATTGGGCGAATGAATTATGTTTGTGGAGATTTCATCTTGATAACAAGCAGAAATTTCAGTTTCGCATTGCCTTGGGAGAATGGTTATAACTCTCTAAATGCGTCTTCGATTGACCTGATTCTAGCGCCAAAAGTTCAAAAACTCTTAGTTCTATAACTATCAAGTTTTGAATTTTTAGAGATAAGCACTAGAAGGCATGTCAAATATGAGGAGAAGATGAAAAATGAATTTAGAGTCAAAGTTCTAGTCTCTAGGTATTTAATGTACTTTCTAGTTCCTAGGTCTTTATTGTGTTTTCTAGTTCCTATGTCTTCAATATTCTGGTAATTCACATATGTCTTCAGTGTTCGGTGAGTCCCTATGGTCGTTTAGTACTCAAGTTCTTTATTGTTGTCTATGCCCTATGTCTGAGTTCCTCTATAAATAGAGGAGAATTCTCAAATGTAAGGTAGACGATTTTTGATGAACGAAAACATATGAGATTTGCCTCTGTGTGAGCGAATTTCTTTGGAGAGTAGATAATTCCTATCAAATATTTGTATATTTGGAGATTAGATTACTCCTTTGTGGTGAGTCGAAGAAGCATATGTATCCCTGGCTAGTGATATTCTCTAGACCTTAGAGGAGAACTTTGTTAATCCCAATTGTCATCTTTGGCTAGTGATATTTTGTACGCCTTGGTTCTAATCATAATCTATCTTGTATTTTCCATTTACCCATCGATATCACTCAAAACATTTCTCCTCCATCCTGCAAATGCATAAAAAATCTCCTCAGGTTAATAAAATTTGTCCTCAAATCTTGTCATGTCTTCATTTTTAGGATTGCTTCTCCAACAAACTAGATAATATATATCGGCTTTATACTAACAAATATCTTCAAAGCATGCTACAAGCTGAAAATATATTAAAAATATTTTGCAAATTAGTGAACATTTTGAGAAAAAATATTTTAGGGAAGACGAAAACAAAAGTGGTATGTAATGTCTCTAGTTGCTATAATCATTCCCCCTCCATTGATAACTTTAACATTTACCTCAACAAATTTTTTAGGAGTTTCATCATCCAATAATAAAATAGTTGCTTGATGGCGTCTGAATGACTAGCTTTTTCCCCTCTTCAATTTGTTTGACGATCTCATCTTGCTCTTTGGATTTTAACTCTATGTGGCAGGGATCATGTTGATTCTCTTGAAGTTTCGAATCAATTTTCTTGATTTTTTGAGTGGTTATAATCTAAAGATTAGGACAATTCACATGCAAATGCCCATAGCCGGAGCACTTAAAGCACTGGCTATCTTCACCATTCGATGCTTCTTGGAGCTCTTCATCTAACTTGGGGGACTTATCCATTTCTATTTCTTGTTCTAAAATGTTTTCAGCTTGGTTAGCAACGGTACATTCGAAGAAACATATACCTTTAGTCGAAGGCTTAGCCGAAAATCTCTCGCCACGTTTTAGTTGTTTCTCTAAAAGAGTGGGGTCTCTTTTCATTTGTTGAAGTTCAAAGCATAGTAAATACTTCTCCAGTTGATAGCCTTTTTCCTTAAATCTTTTACCTACATGTCTTGTAAGTCTCTTTCTTGGATTGTAGGAGACTTGATGTTTGGTCCAGATTGACGACAACTAAGCATTTCTTTTTTTTTGCTTTTTTCTTTTTTTTGGAAATATGAGATGGAATAAGAATTGGGTAACATAATGAATAACTCAAAACAAGTTCAACCTTGAGCTCTGATACCAATTTAATGCGTGCACGAGGCGAACGAGGGATGTTTTGAGTGAAGTGGATGGATGAAAAATAAATATATGATAGAATACAACCAAAACCAAGGTGTACAAAATATCAATAGCCAAGGATCACGATTGGAATTAACGAAGTTCACCATCAAGGCCTATAGAATATCATCATCCAAGGATATACAATTTGGGGATGGGAGAATCTCACCACCAAGACCTACAGAAGATCACCACCTAAGGATATAGATGCTTCTTTAGCTCACCATCAAGGAGTAATCTAATATTCAAGGATACATATGCTAGATACAAGTTATCCACACTCCAAAGATATTCGCTCATACAAAGGCAAATCTCATATGTTTTTATTTATAAAAAAATTCCACCTTACATCTAAGAATTCGCCTTTATTTTTAGAGGGACTTGGACATAAGAAATTAATAACAATAAAGGACATGGGGACTAGACGACCATGAGAACTCACCGAACACTAAAGACATATGGGAACTACTAGAATATTAAATACATAGGAACTAGAAAACAAAATAAAGACCTAGGAGCTAGAAAGTACATTAAACACCCAAAGACTAGAACTTTGACTCTAAATTGATTCGTCATTTTCTTCTCATAATCAAGATGCCATCTTGCACTTGTCTAAAAAACTCAAAACATGAAAGTTATAGATCCAAGAGTCCTTGAACTTTTGGCACCAAAATCATGACAATTGGATCTGTATGAAGAGAGATATGCCCATTCTCCGGAGACAGTGTAGAGAAGAAATTTCTACTAGACATCTTTAATAGGAACTTGGGGACAAGGCCCTATGCTAGCACATCATATTGTTGTGATTAGATAACAAAATTATAAAAACAACTAAAATAAAAACCTGTTTCTCTAATGTGAAGAATGATCATTGTAATGGTGGTTGGTTTTGCTAACCAACGATTAGGGATAAGCATGATCCGAGTAAGTAGGTTCCAGACCTAGAACTTGAAACCTATCCTGTTATAATCGATTCTCAGTTTTTGGAATCTAAAACCTACCCTTTTTTTCTTGAAATTTGTTTTGGCTATCCTATTTTTTAGTTTGGTTCTAGGGTTTACTCGAGAACTTTTTTTTTTGTTTCTTTTTATAATTTCATTTTTTCAGCAAAGTAATATAAATAGAATGAAACGATTCAAAGTAAAATATTAAATAGTAAAACTCACAATTTTCCAAAAGTGACAATCCCTAACATGAGCAATAGAAATTACAATCCACAAAAAATAAAAGAGATGAGGCGAGTGAGACTAGATTTTTTTTTTTAACAATAGCTAAAAATTGATTTCAAAATTGGTCCAATCTCTAGTTGGGTCTTTATTTGGAACTGGGAATTGGGCCCGTTTCCACTGAGGACCGGGCCCGTTTCAACCGGCTCCCAAAAATTAGAACTTGTACCAATACCTATTTTTAGGTTGGTCCGATTAGGTTGCACATCCCTACCACCAATCATCACCATGATAGGGAATCAACGTATAGAGGGAGGAGGGGGTACAAAGTCATGGATTTGCCTTTCTCTTTATAATAAGGGTGCGTTTCATGTTGAAAAATATCATCAGGAATGGGATGAAATAAAATTAAATTTTAAGGTATGATAATACTCTCTTTAAAGATTTATCTGCCCCAGAATGTTATTGATGGTTTCTTGTAAATATCCTCCAGGATACAACAAAGTCTTAAGTGAGAATAGCATATAGCAATTTTGGTATTTATCTTGGACCTCTCAAACGAAGCAATTGGAGAAGAAGGTTATGTTTCTTTGAGAAAAACAAAATTCAAAGTTCTGAAAGTTGAAGTGAAGTGAAAAATGAACAAATCTATAGTTTATAAATGAGAAAGAAACACAACTCTTCATGTCCGATGACAATTTATTCAGACACAACTTTTGTCCAAAAAATATTTTATTCAGACATAAATCTTCAATGTACGAAGAACTGTTGCGTCTGAAAAATTGCAACTCTTCATTGTCCGAAACAACTCTTCAAAGATCATAAGAAATTAATATAAAATTTGAAATTAAAAAATAACAATAAAAAATAAAATTTAAGTTTTGCGAATAGTTGCACTATTTCGTTGGGGATCAACCATTAAATTATTATTAAAATTTTGAAAATGAAAAAAATTACTGAATAGTACTAATTTTGAACTACGATCATACAAGCGTGTAAAGTACTAAGTATGCTGAATAGCGCACACCCGCATAGGGATATAGTGGGGTCTAGCCCACTTACCCATTTTTATATTTTAAAACATTATAATAGTCTTCTAACTAATAAATTATTTTACACTTTTCCTTTTATCCTATATGGGATGAATAAAGGCACTGTTTTGTTTGTTTTGTAAATAAACTTCAACAATCCCCCACTTTGTTTGTAAAACAAAACTAGAAAAATAAAATTTCTCAAAAAATACAGTCAAAATTTTTCATGAGATTAATATACATATAGGAATGTCTCTTTCAAGTTAAACTTTCATTTAGTGCAAGCATCTCAAAATTCTATAATAATGACAAATAGCTGTTGGCTTTAAATTTGCTACTTTATGTAATAGAACGGATATGCCGCACATATACAAATCTCTTGTTTCAATGAGAAGCTTATATTTGCTCAGCATTATTATAACCTTGTGCTTGTACCTATTTCATAAGCTCTCTAGAAAGTAACCCTAACTTTTGTAAGAAGCAGTATCACTTCTAAGCTCATATAGGTGAAGTATCTACTATATGTTTCTGTTACTAATAAACACATTACATTTCAATATTACACTTCATTAAGAATATAATTCGGCTTCTAAAATGTAACAGACGATATTGACTTCTCATGTTTTGGCTAATGTTAGTATCAAACCATCACTTTTTGTAACTTGCTTTTACCTATTAAACCTTATAACTATAACATGCTAGTATTAGGTTGGCAATTAGTCAAGATAGCCTATCCGGTCAATTTTGGCTGAAAATCGCTAATATAGACACCTGCCATCCTACATGGCATCACCTGCATAGATGTTGACAATTGTTCCAATTATTTTATCTATTTTTTGAATTGTATTTACTTATTTCTTTGTTTTCTTTTTTTCCTTTCGCAACTAGCAGCGGTCCGACGACCCTCACATGGCCACTAGGCAAGGGTTGCCTCACTCGAGATTGGCGATGGCCACCCTTATCGAGCCATCGCCAATCATTGCTTGAGATCGGCCGTTGGTGGAAAGGAAAGGAAAAAAAATAGAAAAAGAAAAAAAGAGAAAGTTCAGAAAATTTTTAGAAAAGGTCCGTGCGACCCATGCCACATAGGACGGCCGACGTTAATTGGTCCTCAATGTCAGTACTTTCTTATTAAAATTGGTCGGCATGACTATATTGACAAATTGTCAAAAGATTTATGATTAAATTGACATAATTGCGGGTTTAGGACTGAATTAGCACAAGAGTACTAGGTTATGGATTTTTTTTGGAAATTTTCCAAATAAGGTTATTATATAGGTCATATTTTTCTTTGGGAAGATCCTCCAAATTCGATTTAGGAACTAGTCCCTTTTAGAGGGGGAAATAGAATAGAGTTGTATTTCAGCTTTGGCCTATCTATAACCCAATAGTTTTAATGATGAAATTCTTCTTTTCTATTAACTTTTTTATTTTTCACCCCGATAGTTGTTAGGATGAAATTATTCCGTTCTACTAATTTTTTAACTCCTGCTTGGAAAAACAGGCAAAGCATCGCTCCATTCAGAAGCAACCATTCCTATGTTCTTCTTGATACAATAAAGCCATTCTTTTCCCGATTCTCTCTTTTTGTTCCTCGCGAAACGTGGAGGGCGTTAAAAACAATATTCTGAATCAAGTCGTGTGGTTATGGAAAGAAGAGCCAGAATTTTATCCCCTACTTGACTAATGGTCTAAGCATTTTATGGAAAAATAATTCCACAAACTATAAGTGTGTAATGCCGATGAGGTCTTTTCCCATACTGATTGCATTTACCACAAATTGACATATTAACACCATTATAGATTTTGGCATTCGAAAAAGCTTCTATTAGGATTGAGCAAATGAGTGTGTTTAATTGGGGAACTGAACTGAACTAGCCTTACCCGATCGGTTCCAAGCTAGTTCAGATGAGGACTAGGTAGATTATAGGTTAGAATTAGGGAACCGCCTTGGTAGGTTTAGGTCCTGTATTTTAATTTCCAAGGTGCAATCGGTTTTTAACTTTTTTATTTGTTAGAGTTTGTTTAAGAAAAAGATCAATATATATATATATTGGTATGTCTAAGAAATCAATAAAAACTTTAACTACTATGCCACAAATTGTTCACTTCATATGATGCTTATGTTACTTAACGTTAGGCCTAGCTCCTCGGCCGATCTTGGAACTCGCCTGGAGTGGTACCAGTTGGTTCAGTTCTTGGCTAGTTCCTAATGGAACCGACACTGACATGGTAAACTCTGTAGTGGATAGGGTTACATATTTTTGGTTAGGAACCTATCAACTTAGGAACCGATCCCACCTATTTTTTGTTACATGGCCAATTTGCTTCAAATTACTCATAAATTTTGAACCCCCCCAAAAAAAAAAAAGATACTCATGATAGACGTTGCTATTTCTAGATGTTATTTTATCGCTTGATTATTGTGTGCATTTAAAATCCATTATTTTTTAGGGTTCCATCAATCGGTCCCAAAAAGAAAATATTCTTTCCTTTACTTTTCTGTCCGAATAACAATTGGCCACTGCCTAAAGTGAGAACCTTTCTTTTACAAAATTCGGGCGGACAATGATATTCTCGTTAAAAGGTGTTTACCTAAGAAAAGAAGGGCTTCATAGTCATATCTTATATTTTACATTTTTGTCACATCTTTGATATTTATTTTCTCTATAGCCCAAGTGTTCTCTAAGAAGAAGAGAACTCGCCATAGACGAGCATATTTATTGCTCTGGTAGTTGATGGTGTTTGATCTAGAAGCTACAAAAATGTCATATTAAAACCTCGATCCAATCAGACCCCCCTGGTCCTCCTTTATATAGCCATCATGCACTCCCATGTCAATGCAACATGAATGGATCCTCATTCTCATCATCATTGTCGTCCGCGGAGCCACGTCACCCGATGGTGCTCCTGCAAGGGTGGTCGCGAGCCGGTCGAATGGCTCGCAGTGGCCAAGGTGCAGAACTCGAACCGCATCACTTGTACCCCTGCATACAAGAAGAAGCTTGACGGGGCAGCTTTGTGGGTCGCCAATGGCATCACCACGGCCTTCTTCACGTCTCTCGAGCGATGCATGTGCATCAATATCGGCACAAAAGATGAGCCGGAGGATCCTTCTCTGTTGCCACTGACCAGAGACCGGGCAAGGCTCCAGCAAGACGCTGGTGGGGAGGACGAGAGGAAGTTTGAGTTGGAGCCATGCACAGCCACATCTGTCGATATTAAACGAGAGCAATTACCATAGATGTATGCTCGTGGTGCATGCCATTTTAGCTACGGTATATGTACGTATTGGTCCATGTACTTGTTCCGATTTATATCATAATAATCTCAGAAATGAAATGACCTTCTGTGCACGAATTCACTAGAAATATTCTAATTATGTAGGCAGATAGGGTCTGTAAAAATTTGTACTCAAGATCTTATACTCTAATATCATGTGAGCTTTTGTGAGACCATTGCCGTCTATACCAAAAGGTTAAACTGTTAGTTAAAGACACGATTTAATATTTACATATTTTATCATGAACCTCGTTAATGCAAAAAGCGTATCTTTTATTTACTAGCTTTTTAGCCCGTTCAGTTTGCAGGTTACTTAGTATCATATCTTGCTAAATCGTAAATATTTTCTTGGGGATGTTTATGTGCTGCGTGGAGTTGCAACGGGAAACTATTTATTATGACATTTTTTAAGGCACTTAGTTAAAAACACACTAATTCCCTACAGTTTGTTAGCTTTAGCCATTTATAATCTCATTCGAGGTTCAATCCAGGCAACTTACCAACTTAATCGGTATTATGCAGAGAATGTCTAAGTGATGAAAGCTTACTCTATTTCAATCAAAAGCTTTCCGCAAAGGGTCCTGAGTCAAAATTTTGATGTTTTCTAACATAATCACCAGTGAGCTTTGACAGTCCTCAAAGCTGCTCAAAGTTCAAGACAATTTGGGACCAGTTTTGGGGCCTCATCTGAAAATGCTTCTTCCGGGGTTAATGAATATTTCTTCCAACTTTACCCCCGCTAAGCTAAGTAATTCGACCTCACCCTCAAAAGCTGAACAGATATGGCCGGCTGCTAAGGCATTGACACAAACGCTCAAGCTATCTCAAATCTGACCGGCAACTATGCCTGGCGTCTCACGACCGCAACGGCCCGTCGTTTAGGGTCAGGCGACTTCAACGTCGCCTCACCTCACCTCTCCTTTGGTCACCTGGGGTCGCCTACACCATCGCCTAGGGTTGCGTGACCTCAGCATCACCTTACTTGGGATCTTGACATGATGAGAAAAATCGAAAGTGGAGCTTACAATTTCTCCATTTAATCAACAACTCAGAAGTTAGTCGATAATCTTGACATTTTTGAATTTGGTTTTTTTTCCAACAATCCTCCTTAAACCAAATTCTCATTCTTTGGTTTGAAACAAAATTGTCTCTGCTTCTTTCTCACCGACTCAAACAACACAGGGGAGAGATATCTCTCTCCGAAGCTCGAAGATTAGAACCACTATACGTTTTTCAGCATTCTTTCACTTCTTTGTGAATTTAATTGCAGCTGTTGCTTTGGAGAAAATTCCCACGAGCAAACCTTCTTTTACTGGAATGAAACAAGCCCCTATCCCTTGGATCTTGTGAGGACCAGACTTCCCTCCAGATAATACAGGGCTTTCAATAAGTTCAACACCATAGATCATTATGTCAGGGTTTTGCTCTTTCAGAAGCTTTCCAGCACCACTTATAGTACCATCAGTTCCGATCTTGGAAACAAAGGCATCTATTTTGGCTCCAAAGTCTTTCAAAGTCTCTTCAGTTGCTTCCTTTTCTTTCGGACGTCTCTTGTCCCCCACACCCAGTTCACTGGAACCATTTTCTTGATCATTGTTATGGAGTAGCAAAACGCTTTTCATGGGCTCGTTTAGTGTACCCATTTCCTCGAATATCATAATCTCATTTGCAGAATCATCTTGAATATCAAGATCTTCTTGAATAGGATCACAGTCCAATTCACAAAGGCTCTCTAGATGAGCAAATGGAAAACAATAGTTCCAACCCAGTGTTGCATATCCGTTTTCATGAAAAGAAAAATTAGGACATAGTTTAGTACCTTTTCTTTCAACAAAACTTTTGGAATTGTCTCCAAATGAGTCTTGCTTCACTCCTTGAAGTACACCTTTGCTATGATGGCTTGAGTCCTTCTCTGGCCTTCTTTGGACTGAGGCTCTTTTGCCTTCTCTTGTTTGAGGCTATTTCCTCCTGAGATTCTCTTCACCTAAGGCTCTTTGGCCTTTTGTACTCCATGGTATATCTCGTGAAGGATCTTCCACATCTCCTTTGGTGTAATGGCCTTTGACACTTTCTTCAACACAGAACCATCTAAATTTTGATAGATGATTGACAGAGCATATTGATCTTTCATTCTTACCTTCTTCTTCAAGGCATTCCTATGACTTTGGTTTAACGTGGCTTCGTCGTTTGATTCATCATAGCCACTATTGACCATTTCCCATGCACCGTGGACGCCAAGCAAGACTTTCATTCTAGAAACCCAATTACCAAAATTTTAATTGTTAAGACAAGGATATTGAAGAGAAAGTTGAGTGTTTGTAGTCATGATCACAAAACCGTAAGCTCTGATACTAATTTGATGTGAAAAATCAAAAGTGCGGCTCACAAAAAACACTCACAACTTAACTCTATTCATGAAGGAGGAGGAGACCAAAGATGGCTTTACAATATTTTGTATTTACAATTGATTTACCCATATCAAAATGATTACAAGATACTTCTATTTATAGGCTTGAAACATGACTCTTGATCTACTCTAGAAATATGAACAAATGCAATGTATATACATATTGTTAACTCTACATTGGAATATGAACCAACTCTTTGATAGACTCAACTAATAATGACTCAATAATAAAGACTCTAAAAAATAATGCTACATAAAGAATTGACTTGATTCGCGTATCCGCCTTGTGAGTTCAACAGACATCAGCAACCGATCGACACCTCATTCACTGAACCGATACTAAATCAACACCTTCTCCATTAAATCAACAACTTGGAAGTTAGTTGATAGTCTTGACATTTATGAATTTGGTTCATTTTCCAACATGACATTGGCGGCCATCGCTTATAATCGCAAGACACTGGCATTGCCTTGCCTGGGATCACATGACCTCTACTTCGCTTCACCTTGGTTCGGCTTGCCTCGCCTGTGGTCACCTCTCGTAACTGCCTCACCTTTGGACGCCTAAAGTCGCCTTGCATCACCTCCGTTTGACACCAGCGTTACCCTGCCTTGCTGAGGTCTAGCGACCTTGGGTCAATGTTCAGTGGGCTCCAGTTGTCTTGCCACGACGCTCGCAAGCATCTGGTTGATGATCTCTGGATCCAGCAATCTCTTCCCACCCTTTTTTTTTTTTTCTCTAATTAACTTCATTTTAAAGCTGTTTTATGAGGGTTTGATAGATTTCCTTGTGTGATTAGAGAGAATTTCTGTAACAACTCTTTCGAAGGGCTTGTTTGCAAGAATATTGAGTATAATAGGGACCTAAAAGAGGCTAGTAGTTTTTATAATTGATCAGTCAATTAGTTTTAATCTCTGCCACACCCCTTATCTCTGTGACACTTTCTGTCATCCTGGGAGTGTACATGTCATCGACCGAACTACATAAATCTCGTATTTGTATACTTCGTTTTCTATTTTTTTTTTCCGGCATTTCGATCCGCTTGGTTTTACTTTTATAACAAACTGGAAGTGAGTAGATTACCTCTCTTCTACTTGTGGGAGACAAGATTCTGCGTTACTTGAGATAAATAATCATGATACGAACTATTCACGGCTATATGGCAGTCTATCCATATATATATATATATTTAAAAAAAGGGTTGTGGGGACTGAGTATTCCTGTGTTAATAAAAGCATTGACTATACGAAAATTGAAAGGAATGCGGTGGGCATTTCCCCGTTGGACGGACCGCAAAGAGGCTGTTCTTTGCAGGACTTGAATGCTTGAAGTTCTGCTTTTGCTTCCATACACTCTGCTTTTTCTCTTCTTTGTGTTTTCTCTTAAGCAATTCTGAGAGATTCCTAGTTAGCAAATGAAACTACTTCGTGAAAAAAGTGATCGAGGCGCGCATGACAACCATTCTGTTCCAGAAATAATTTCTGGAACAGAAATAGATTTTTCTATTTCTACCAGAAACAAAAATTTTTTGTTTTTAGTTTTGGGCCAAAATCTATTTCTGAAACATATTTTTGTTTCAGAAATAGAAAAATAGATTTGCGTTGCCAAACGAGTTTCTGTTTCAAATCTATTTCTGGAATAGGTTTGGAACAGAAACAGAAAAATAGAAATGTTGTCATGCGCGCCCTTATTGTCGAGGGAGAAATAAACTTGTTATTAGAAGCACAAAAGAAAAAACCTCTTGTATTGGTGCCAAATTAGTCCTAAAACTTTCATTGATCAATTTAAAGGAAAATTATCCAAAAAGTCATAAACTTATTGCAATTTTCCCAATTCAATCCTGAACCTTTTCATGTTTGTCAATTAAGTCCATCCGACTAAAATTGGCCAGAAATTACTAACACAAACACGGGCTATCCTATATGGTACGGTCGGCTTAGGACGGCCAGCACTAACGTGGAAAATTTTTAATAATGTTATAATATTTATCATTTTTTGTTTTCATTTTCATTTTATTTTTTAATTTAATTTTTTCTTTTTTTAATACTCGCCAACCATAGGCAAGGGCTGCTAGCTACTAGCTTGTGGCTAGCAAGGGTGTCGCGACCCTCACTAGCCAATAGGCGAGTTTTCAGCCTTCACCTAAATCCATGCGTGGGCCCACGCCCTTGTCTATGGCCGTCAAGGGTGCATAAGCCATTAGCCCGCGGCTAGCAAAGGCCGTGATGTCCTCTGCCAAACCAGGTGAGGGTCATTGGCCCTAGCCTATGGCCGGCAATCGTCTGCCATGAACTTCACCTGCCACAATTGTAAAAACAAAAAAACAAAAAGGAAAGATAAGAAAAAAGGAAAATAAATAAAATAAAATAAAATAAATTATTACAATATCCCTAGAACTTGTCAACATCCGCGGTAGTCGACGTCCATGTCATCGATTTCCGTCAAACTTGATCGGATGCACTCAATTGGCAAAACACGAAAATGTTTATGACTCAATTGACAAAATTATAAGATTTAAAATTGAATTGATACAAGTACAATTGATTAAGACTTGATTTAGAACTAAATTGACAATATATTTTGCCAATTGAGTCTATCCGGCCAATTTATGCCGAAAATCAATGATGTGAATGTCCGCAGCCCTACGTGGCAAGGCCAGTTAGGACCGCGGATCTAACATGCACATAATTTTTTGTTATAAGTTTTTGATGAATTTTTTCTCTTTTTTCTTTTCTTTTTTCTTTCCCTTCTCTTTCTCTTTCTTTTAATGGCTGGTCACCGATCACTGGCCATAGGCTATGGCCGGCGAGAGCAAGCGCTGCAACGGCTTCGCTACCATCAATCAACTCCTTCCATCATTTGTTTATTCCTGTAAGGAATGCGAGTTGGCAAGGCCTTTCTTTCTATATGCGTGCGTTCTGTTCCTCCAGTGATGTCATGTCCTGTATTTTTGCCTCCTCGTTCACTTCTTGCTTTATGAGTTTGGGCTTTACTAGCATAACATTATTTAGATGACTTTTTTAGAATAACAATATATCATGAGACACAAATTCTTAAAGAGTGATCCCACAACAAATTTTAATTGATTTTTATTTATTTTTTTGGGCCAAAAACGGAATGTTAGTCTAAGAGTCATCCAAAAACTGTTGCATAATCAATTCTATATAAGTTTTTAGGGAATTCTCTATTTTATTGTATCTTTGCCAATTCCTACACTGGAAAACAGGCAAAGCATCGCTCCATTAGAAAGCAAACATCTCTATTTTGTCCTTGCGACGATGACAAGCCATTCTTTACCCGATTCTCTCTTCGATCTTTTGTTCCGTCCAAAACGTTGAGTGCGGGTGTGTTCTATGGTAACGCATTTCACACGGGAACGGCTGCATTATATCGTGTGTTTTCGTTCCTTTTCTTTTGGAGAATTCCATTGTGCGATTAAGAAAAGAAGAGCCCGAATTTTGTCCCCTACTTAATTAATGGTATAATGGTCTAATGGGCTAATCATTTCGTTACCAACAGTAATGCCACAAACTATATGATGTGTTTAATGCCAATAATGTCTTTTCGCTTATTGATAAATGGATTTACCATAACTTAGCATATTAAAATTACTACAGATTTGATGATTGAAAAGTTTCTACTGGGATTAGCAAGCGGGCCGGAGTAGTCTGGGAATCAAGCCTAATCGGCCTTATCTGACCGATCCCAGGTAGGTTCACCTGGGGACAAGGTGAGTTCTTATATGAAAAATCGGGGAAATGGTCTTAATCTTTTCTAAGTTTTTTTTTTTAAAATTTGTTTGAAAAAAAAAATAGATATGTTCGATAAGGGATTCGAATTTGGGAAGTCTAAAAAATCGAGTAATACCTTAACCGATATGATACAAAACGTTCAAACGGAACACTTTTTCCAAAAAATAGTTATATTACTTAGAGTTACACCTATACCTAGATTAATCTTGGAACATGCCGGTTTGGCTTTAGGCAGGGAACCGACTCTGAAAGGATAGCATTTGGCATTTCCAAAATTGTAGTCTGAAACCTACTCATGTCGAAACCGGCCATTCATAATTTCTGCTACATGATATCTAATTTGCTCCAAATTTCTCAAGGTAAGCGCTGATATTTTTAGATGTTATATGTGTCGCTTGGTTATTGTATTGATTTAGAATCGCCATTTGTCAGGGCCCTATCCATAAGCTTCCGAAATATATATATATATATATATATATATTATATATATATATATATATATATATATATATATATTTCCTTTACTTTATATCTCCGAATCATAATTAGCCACTGCCCAAGGTAAGGACCTTTTCTTTTTAGCATTTGGGCCGATCATAGTATTCTTGTTTCAAACTAATTTATTGTTGGGAAATGCTTTTATGACGGTACTATTAGAAACGGTACAATCTCAACCATAGGCTCACACACGATTACCGTGTATTTTGCATAAATCGCTCATTATTTGGAGATCACGTAATTAGGAATAATTGACAGTACTATCTCAGCTAGCAGATTCCTTTATAGTTTACCTAAGAAAGGTGTCTTAATCTATGAATGAACTTGGATAATCCGAGTATGTATACGAACATCATTGGTAATACCAAACTTTGTATGCTTATAACGGTTTCGAAAATACAAGGAGAGAACATCATTGGTAATACCGAAGTTATTCAAACTGTCGTATTAAAACCTACTTACGATCAGATTCCCCTAGTTGTCCTTTATAGAGCCATCATGCACTCCATATAACATTAACCACATGAGTACTCATTCTCATCGTCCTCATCCTGGGAGACGCGCCAGCGGATGTTGCTCCTGCAACGGCCGTCGTGCGCTGCTGGAATGGCTCAGACTGACCAGGGCCCGGAACTCGAGCCGCATCGCCTGTACCCCTGCTTGCGAGATGCTTGAAGGGGTAGCTTCATGGGTCGTTCATGGCATCGCCGCCGCCTTTTTCATGTCTCTTGAGCTATGCTCGTGCATCTATCTCGGCACAGAAGATGGGCCCGAGGACCATTCTCTGTTGCTGTTCATCAGAGACCGGGGGAGGCTCGAGCAAGACGCCACTGCGGAGGACGAGAAGAGCGTGGAGGTGGAGCCAAGCCCACCTGCTTCTGTTGATGTTGAACGAGGGCAATGGTAAAGTTATATTTAAGTAATCGTTAATGGATGATAAACTTCTGATTCGTTGTAGACAAGGGTGGATTAATTGATCGTGTTGTTGGATTTGATGAAGTATACTTTTATTAAATTAAGCACGATTTACATCATAATTAAGTCGGAACATACAAGTTTTTTAGTCTTTAGGACTTGAATTTTTTAGAGCCAAGTAGTTGTCTTACCATGCTTTGCGCGATTTGATCTTAAGCTCTTGATTCAGAAACGACATTTTACTAATTATAGATTGTTCGATATCACCTGGACATGATAGAGGATTTTTTTTTCCTGTAACGATCTACCTTTTCTCAAATTTTTTATCTCTCACGTAGGCTAATTTTATGACAAAGAAAAATAGATAATTAATGAAACTAAATCACTAATCGTGTAGTATTAATTGAGAATTTATGTGTGTCGCGTCTTGTAACCAGTCTTTATTTTTATTTTTTATTAGGTATGGTTGACAAGCGTCCCGTGGACCTCGTTAACAAAAGCCTTTGTACATCAAGTTGAGTCATGACAGATTGATTTGAAAGATTATTCGTAAATGCAATATGCATACACAACAATAGATAACAAAATCTGGAAAGATAAAAAAGCAGCCTCTCGTCTTCATTTTTCTTAGATCTTCCTCCATCTTTTCTTTTCCTTCATGAAAATATATTTTAAAAGAGGTCAGGAAAGTGATAATCCTTCGAAAAGTGAAGTCTCACTCTTGATGAAAGACAATACCATCGAAGAACGAAAAGAAAAGGAGTTGGCTCTCTGAAAGCTACGTCAGGCTGCATGAGAAACGCGAAAGGAAGACGAAAGCCAAGTCAAGTATCTACAACAGCATCCGCCACTCTTAATCATAAATTACTCAGTCTCAAAAACAGGACTTTCACTACAGCAGATACTTGGCGTTGCTCTTTATCTTCCTGAAATTCAGCCAGCTCCGGATAATTACGACGCGTTTTCTACTAATCATAATATCTTGACATGTCTTTTGTAACTTCCTGATCCTCGCGATGTATTTTCTCCAGTAATTCATCTTGTAATTGAGTCAGCTAGATTGGCCATAGTTTACCTTCCTTTCAGCTCAATAAAACTGCTCATGGAACTTGCCTTCCCACTCGTATCACTTAATTGAGTTTGGTGGCTATTATGTGTACCATGTAAAGGCGGATTTTAGGCGAGGATATATGCTTTCCCATTTAGTAGTGAGAGCATTTGGTCAGAGGTGGCAATGGGGCTTCACATGTTTGATCAACCTTTCACATGGTCATATTGCTCAACCTCAAAGGATCAAATCGTCAAATGACATACATATAAAATTACTTAAGAAAAATGAGGATCCATGATAACCACTTATATGTATTAATTGTGTTTGTTTCACAAAAAATAAATGACTTGAAAAAAATATGACGAGCAGCGAACTAAAGCTCACAAAGCAGAATTCGGCCAGCCAGGAGAGCAATTGGAAAAAAAAAATTCACCGAGGATTCACGTTGAAGGAGAGGCCATTCATCGAAAATACACGGCCATGGAAATCGCCACTCGTGGCACATTGAGAGAGGGAGAAGCAACAATGGAGATCGAAGGCAGAGACATTCTCTCTCGAGGTCCTCTGAATTTCTCTTGGTGGAGCTAAACACTATGGAGAATAAAAAATGAGTCAAGAAAGAGAAAAAGGATCCACTCGATTCTCTTTCCCACCGAAAGGAGAGGGACACAAAAGAGAGAAAAGAATGGATCTCCATGATGGCAATGATGGAGTAAGTGAGGCCACGCAAACGAATACTAGAGACGGGGGGGGGGGGGGGGGGGGGGGGTCGTTGTTGAGCAGATTGAGAGAAAAAAAAATCGTGAGAGGGCTTCACGTTGGGATCATCAACAATTGGGTCGAAGCAATTCAGAAATTTCAGAGCAAAGTTGAGAGAGAGAGGGAGAGAGAGAGAGCTTCGGCGCTATTCGTGCGCGCACCACTGGCCCACCGCTGCTACACGTCACCTCAAACCACCAGTCCCGTCATTCACCACTCCCTGATGTCGTCCAACAGCTCCTTGACACCACCTGTGTCATTGTCCAGTAGCCGCAGTCCCGTCTTCTCTGCCGCTGCAGCCCCCAAAGTTGTAGCTCGTCGAACCGTCTAGCATGTTGCTGTGCCAATTAGCCCATTGTCCAGCTTCATTTTTGTGCCTCGGCGAAACGACGAACTCGCCTTCATTGAACCCCTTAGGTGTGTATGATTCTCGGTTTACACAAGCTTTTCGTCAAATTTTCGTTCGGCTTCAAATTAGGTAACTTCCCAATCCACAATATCCTGAAAAGTACTTGAATAAATCTGAATTCTGATCTTATCTTGAAGATATTATGCATGTTATTTGGATTGTCTTGAATGGTCTGGGATTATCTTGGATTAGTATTTAATCTTTCTTTAAATATGAGCATATTGGATACGTTTCTATCCTAATTGGAAATTCTGAATATGTCTTTAAAATTTGGATAATTATCTAAATTATTTTTTAAAAAATAATCTTAAAAAATAATCTTTCCGAATTTTAAAAGATAAGATCCATTGTGGAAGGGCCATTTGCCTTCAAAATTCGGCACCTACCCTAGCTCAGCCGGAAATTTCATGTATTTTATACTATAGACTAAAGTCAAATATTTTTATAATACTCCTTGAGTATATAGTACATGCTCCCTTGTGCCTCTATCCCTCGGATATATGCATTATACATGGCCATCCGACTTCACCCTCGAGGTACAACGTCATCCGCACAAATGAAATTGTTCATCCCATCTCATAACTTTGGGAGCGGACCGACAAATTTCATTTAAATTCACCATCCGACCCCACCCTCGGATATGACATGAATAAATTCTCTTCCGACCCTAAAATTTGGGTACGAAGCGAATGCATCGGAAAATTCGAATCATAAAGTATATGATACTCATGATTTATTATACTTTTATTTGACTCTGTTTTCATAAAAATATTTACAAAAAATTCAAATCATGGTCTAAAATGAAATTACATGTCAAGATAACTTTTAATATAAAATTAGACTTTGAGTGATCAATTTCTTAATTTATATTAATTGTTATCAACTTTCGGACCATCTTTTATTTTTGTCTTTTATTTTATCCGAAAATATAAAAAAAAAAATATCATTCATGTGCATTTCATATAGGGTTGGTCATGCAAAATTCATGTCTATCATTGTCATTCACTTATTGTTATTCATGTCATATATTTAGATTTGCATCCTTGCATGTCATGATTTTTTTTTAAATTTTAACTCATGTTTTGTGTGCATTAAAACTCACATCATGTCACTTTTTTTTGAAAATTAGCAAGCATTTTTTTTTATACATGTTGTTTTGTACATCATTAGAATCCATATTTTTTGTGCATTTAACTTAATTTTTTAGACATCATGTTTGTCATATACTACAGAATGCATAGCATCATATAATTTCATGTTACAATTGCACTCATGTAGTTGCATTTGCATGGCATTCATTATTTCAAGAAAATCCCAAAAAATAAATTGCACCTTGGTTTCAAAGAAATCAATTGAATTTGCCAGTTCAAGAAAATTTTTCATAAGAATGGCACCAAAAGGGTATTAATTGAAAAAATTAGCATAATCAAGTCCCCAAATTTGAATATCTGGTTAGCAGAAAATAAAGTATTCTCCCGATACTTTATTTAGGTTTCTAATTTACCTACCAAAAAAGATTAGTAGCAACTCCAAATTTAAATCATTTGAACATAAACTTAAGTTGCGAATTGGTAAAACTTGGGAGAGCTCGAGCTAAGTTAGTGAATTCATTTAATTAATCTAGTAGTCCATTAACTTGAGAATTCCTAATTTTTAGGTCGCGACAAAGATTAACTTAATGGTAGACTTTAACCCAACATGCAATGTCGTCGTTAAACTTTTGCTACATGCTTAAGATGGTCATTGAACTTTTGGTTAAATGATCAATCTAAGCCGTGGAGAAATGAAAATATCGAATACTACCATCCAATTGATGGATGTCTACAAATTCCATCCCCGCATGTATGCTGGTTTCAGTTCTTCTTACTTGTATGATAGTTCAAATCCAGTATGATGGTTTACATTCTAATTGAATCTTAAAATCGCGACGTTGAGAGATTTGCATGAGCATGATATTCTTCTCGACGGATATGGTAATAAGGTCTCGAGGGGTGCTCATGTAGGGGGACCATGCACAGAGGGTGGAAAAAGGGCAAGGCTCTATTGTCAACTTATAACACTCTTCTAGAAAAGAGCAGGAGAAAATATACCCGTTTGAATCTTCAACTATACTTTGTTCACGCAATGTGTAGGTAGGCTTAGATTTAAAGATCCACGGGCGACAGCCATGATTCTCCATTTTTTGAAACCTAAAGTGGTAGTAAAATGGGGCGAGTGGATCCGCGGCCAACAACCATCATTTCCAAGGGATCAAGCAAGAATGATGCCAATCTACAATAGCTATGAAGTTACCAAAATCACACTTAAGCTAGTATGCAATACCACTTATCACTAGCCATCCAAATAACATAAATGATTATAGAAATTGTGGCGACCCTCCCTAGATGAGCCTTATAGGGTTTAACAGATTGCTAGAAGGGCGCAAGTAATCCTCTCCTTGAGGTGACCCCTGCGTTTCCTATGGACTATCCCTTATCATACCGATCGTGACTTAGTTTCTCTCATTCCTTCATGATTATTTTAGAGTCTTCACGAGGCTGGTTAGGAGACCAGTAAAGCGCAAAAGGTCGTTTTACCTTGACGAACTAGAGAATTGGCTTCAAGGACTCGATTGTGCTAGATTAAATTAATGCGGTTAGATTGGTAATTTTTCTCTTTGAGGACAACTTTTAGCACAATCTTGAAAAGTGCAACTATGAAAAGTTCGATGATACATTTTGGGAGGAGAACAAGTTCCAATTATTTGGAAAAATAAGCAAAAGACGTCGTTCGGGAAAATATCTAGTTGTCAATAGATAGATAGCAAGCTCGTTTCTCGTGCCAAAATGCTACGTTCACGCTTCGCCATGTGACAAATACTTTATGATTTTTTATGTATATAGCAGCAGAATTGAAGATTCATTCAACGCTTGATCCAACTTTACAGAATACCTTACGTCAAAATAGGCAGATTTTGATTCATTCAGTAACCGTGGGATGCAAATTTTACAAAAGCACAAAGTGCGAAAAGTCACTTATCTTGATAACTAGCAAAGACAACAACACGGATTCAGCTAGGAAAGTACACATTATTTCATTGATTTAATACTGCAACTCGTATCTAATTCTATTGGGCAAAAAAGGCTCTTTTGCTGGACATTACGAAGGTGCCCTCCGAGATTCAGTTTTAAGTTCATGGGCCGAACATATTCAAATTGCTCAACAATATTTATAAGCTAGGAAAATACACATTATTTTTCAGAATATCAGAAAAATAAATTCTCTCGTGAAATCGGCCAAAAAGTGAATTTTCCAAATTCTTAGCACTTAAATTGTTTTCCAATTCGACCAAACATGATAAATTGTAATTATTCGACCCATCTGAAACTCGAAGAAGATTGTAAATTCGATGGGCCCTATCTGCCGACAACGTGTCAGAAGTTAGAAACAAAAATATCTGCACATGAAATGGTAAATTCTCTCGAGACACAAGCTAATCAGCCGTTCGATCTCGACGTAACTCGAATTTGTGTGTTCTGAGAATGGCATCGGATGGTCGAGAACTTTCTTCATGTGCTCTATGGTTCGCGAGCCACACGATTTTAACTTCCCCCCCCCCCTCCCGCCGGCATTATAATTCTGCGACCCGGTTGGAATTTTATGCAAATGATATTTTCAGACCTAACTGTTGGATCGGCCGATAAATGAAACAACAAATATTCAGAAGTAGAGATAATAATTTTCACCACATGTAAAACATTATTTTCCAGAATTTAATAATCTATGTAATTTCTACTTATACATGTATTTTCAGTTAAAAATAGTTCATAAGCCAAAGTTCAACCCTAATATCTTCCACGAAAAACGTCGTAAATATACAATTTTCTGTCTAGTGAGAGCAAAAAAACCTTTTTTCCAAGTATGCTAAGTTCGTAGTATCCCAGAAATTAACGAAAATTGCAATATTCCCGAAAATTCTGGAAAATTCACAGAAAGTAGTGTATGTCGTGCCTAGTACCGCGGTGGAAATGGCTTCGAAATCCGATTCCTAATTAAGCCGTACAACCCATCATCCCAAGTTACCGCACGTTCGCGACACTCCAATTTCCAGGTTTTCCAATTGCGGGCTGCCCACTTTAGGGGGCCGGTCCTGACTTCATAGTTAACGAAATCAAGTGCTCTTGGTATCTATGGAAAGATCTCATGCAATTCTACCACTGCGTCACAAGGATCGACCGTAGAAATATTCTGTGCATCATCAAGTTTTTTATTTATCTAAATTATTAGCAACTTCCAAAATCTACAAACGGGAAAAGTTTCAGTTTTTTGGACTACGGGACCCTGGAATTGTGCAATAACGTTACTTTAAATCTAAACGTACAAGATGCTTTGAGGTTTAACCTTCAATACCCCTAATATTCCCCATTGAAGATGAATGTGATAGACGCAAGTCAACTATCTACTAATGAGCTTCAACTTCAACAGAAATGTGGAGTGGAACAACGACAGAATTAGTAATCCTTGAGGACGTTTACGTCCAATGGCACATTCAATAATGTAAAACCGAGTTAAATGGCTTCGACAGCTTTTCATCTTTCCTTCTTTCTCATGGAGATATAAGAATGGCGTCCACTGAACAAGAAAAGGACGTGGAGGGGATTAATGGTGCAAAGCGAGTTTTTGAAAGATCGCTTTCTTGTTAATTTAGTCAATCGAGCCGATACGAAAATTACACTTAGAACGCAAGATCGTAACATAACAAAAACGAGCATACATAAGCGAAATTGCATTTCAATCCCACAAAAGTTGTATTCCTTGATCTACATTGCACGTAGTCTAAAGGAACCACTTCCCAACAATATCAACGGCCTCCATGAAATTTGATCGCCTTCCGCTTTGGTTTCTTCATCCATTTGGCTCCTCTTGCCTCCATCTTTCTCATTTTGCTCGCAAGCCATTTGGGTCTTCCAGTTTCCCGTGAAATGTACGCTATGGAGATTCCAATCACAATCCCGGGTGCATAGCCTATGCCCATTGCTTTCCTATCAAACCAACTTGCATACTCTTTTGTGCTATCCTCTTGGAAGAACGACGGTGGTGGTGGAGGAGGTGTGTTTTGTAACGGGATTCCATATAGGCCTAGATTTCCACGATATGAGTCACTCGTGAATGTGCTCAGTTGCTTGTCTTGAGGTATGCGGCCTGTGAGTTGGTTCTTTGAGAGGTTCAAATACCGAGGAATGCCAAATCTCCTAGTTCTCTAGGAATCGTTCCACTAAGCTTGTTTGAAGATATATCCAGCCATTCAAGATTAGTCAAGTTTCCAAGGGTTGGAGGAATGGAACCCATGAGGTGGTTATGGGAAAGGTTGAGCCCTATGAGAGAATGGAGAAGTCCAAAAACATCTGGGATGCTTCCTTCAAAGAAGTTGTACGAAAAGTCCAAGGTTGTAAAGATGGTCAAGATCCTCACCAGCTGAATCTCATTTCCTTTCATGATCACTTTCCCGGAATCCTCATAGCTTACCTTACCAATCGTACGCCTCATGTAAAATGATTTGTCTTGCGGCTCTTGCCCAACTTGTGCATTCATCATCCCCTCAAGTTTTGCTATCAAATGGCGGGTAAAGGACCAGCAAAGTAATTGTCCGAGAGGTCCAAAATGTGCAACTTGGGAAAGAGTTGAGCTACCCTTGGAAAATCCAAACGACCCTTAAAATTGTTGGACCTCAGAATAAGAACTTTTAGCTCTGGCAGTGTTCCCAGCCATGCTGGGAAATTATCCTCTATCTTATTGTTGCTGCAATCTAGAACTTCTAGGCTTTTGCAATTGACAAGTGACCGTGGCAATATGCCTTCGAATTGATTTTGACTCAAGTCAAGAGTTCTCAAGCTACTTTGCAGTGAAAATCTTCCAGGGATTGTGCCCGAAAGACGATTCATTCCCTAGTTCAAAATCCATAAACCAATGCTACCGTTTGATAAGCACTCGGGTAGGCTACCGATTAAGCTATTATTAGACAAGATGAGGAATAAGAGATTGGTCGCGATGCACATCGAAGAAGAGATCTTCCCCTCTATATTGTTATGTGCGACCGAATAGTAATATGTGGAGGGTGATGGAAGTGGAAGTGGACCGTTAAATTTGTTGTTGGACAAACGAATCACTGCCAATGACGTGTTTGAGAAACCTTCTATTGGCAACCGTCCCGAAAGTGGTTGTTGCTAAGGGATAAATTGAGTAGGTCGGTCCAATTACTGAAAGAAAAAGGAATTGGACCGGCGAGCTGATTTGTACCCAGATATAAAGTCACCATAGCCCGGAGACTTCCTAAGGATCCAGGAATTGAACCCGAAAGTTGATTAGCGCGGAGGAATAGATGTCGTAGGACAGTCAGATTACCCAAAGAAGGAGGAATGGGACCGGTGAGCTGATTTAGGCTCAGCTCCAAGTCGACCATAGCCTGGAGGTTTCCCAACTCATCAGGAATGCTACCAGAAAGCTGGTTCTCATATATAAATAAAAGGTAAAGCTCTGTCAAATTGCCTAAAGTTGAGGGGATTGAACCGGTAAGATTATTGTGGTAGAGCTGAGTCTCTGGAGAAGTTTCAAGTTCCCGAGTTCCGGGGGATGGAACCAGTAAGTTCATTATGACATGCGCGCAGCTCGGTTAGTTTCATCAATTTCCCAAACGTGGGAGGAATTGGCCCTGTCAGGAAGTTGTTAGCCATGTGAATCTCCTCCAAGTTTGTCAGATTCCCCATTTCAAGAGGAATTGAACCGGAAAACGAATTGTTATGGATGTATAGCCTAGCGAGGCTGCTCAAGTTACCCAAGGAAGAAGGAAGAGATCCATCCATCTGGTTTGCAAACAAGACGAGCTCCTTCAGCAAAGGCAGCTGACCTATTTCATCAGGGATAGAGCCATTCAACTCGTTAGAGAAAAGGTGTAGCACCTCAAGCTTCGTGAGCTTGCCAATCTCCCGCGGTATTATCCAGATAGTCGATTGAAGGAGAGCTCAAGGTAGGTGAGATTGGTTAGAAGACACACTTGAGGTGAAATATAGCCGAAGAGTTCATTCATGTACAAGTCTATGTAGCTGAGACGCGGCAAAGACGAGAACGGGAACTTCACTGAGTGTACCTCTGATGTTCGAACTGGTGAGATGATTCCAATCACACTCCCAGCTAGGTTGCACGAGATGCCGTACCAACCGCACGGGTTCGCAGCCGTCGAGTTGGAGTTGGCGGCATTTTGAGGAGGGAGAGTCCATGAAGATGGAGAAGAGGTGGATTGGCTTTGGTTTTGAAGGCTGGATTTCCATTTGAGAAGGCCTTGTGCTTCCAGTGTGGAGGCACAAGCAGGAATCGGACCTTGGGGGAATGATGACTGAAAGCACTGTGAAAAGGGCAAAGGAAGGTAGAAGAGGCCCTAGTG
The DNA here is from genome assembly GCA_019149425.1 of Psidium friedrichsthalianum. NCBI lineage: Eukaryota > Viridiplantae > Streptophyta > Magnoliopsida > Myrtales > Myrtaceae > Psidium > Psidium friedrichsthalianum. Next base: position 38,344 of record JAGVVM010002299.1, read on the forward strand.
CCTCTAATTTTGGTGAACCTATGATTTCTTTTTTGTTTTGGAAGTTGGTAATCAACCCAGAGGCGAAAATAAATAGCTTGGTTACTCTGTTTCTGTCGCTCTCCCAGTCCATTCCCGGACCGCGTGATTGACTTTGACACAAAGCTTGCTAAACTTCGCTCCTTTTAATTGCTACAATCTTGGTCTTTCTTGAGGTGGGGGTGACAACAGCCAAATACAGCTCTCATGAGACACATACCATTTTGCTCATACTTTGGGAAAAAGAATGTTAAAAGTGCCAAAACTTATGTACGGAAATCACTTTAATGCCAAAAGTTTCTATCGGATCACTTAAGTGACAAAACAAAAAAAAAAAAAAAACCAAATCACTTAAGTGCCTCTAGATAAATACTCCCACCAAAGCTACCACGTAGCATTGATAATTAAATTTTTAATTTAAAATGATATTTAAAAAAATAAAATAAAAAAGTAAGTCCGCCTGAGCTTCCACAGAACTTTTGCAATTTAAAAAAAATTAAATTTAAAAATTAGCTAAAAATCAAAGTAATTTAAAATACAAACTATTTTTAAAATAAAATTAGAAATAAGCTTAACAATTTAACAAAAAAGATAAAAATTGAAATAGAGAGTCAGAGAGGTACATTAAAATAAAAATGACATTTTAAAAACTAAAAAATAAAATAAAAACTTAAGATACCCCCGCCGACTGGAGGCAAAGGCCTACATGCCCCCGAGTCGAGGCTGGGACACCGTTAGCCATGCTCACCCACGCCGCATGGTTCTGAATTACCTTTTTTATTTTTAGCTTCTTTGTTAAATTTTTAAGCTATTTTTCATTTTAATTTAAATAAAAACTTGTATTTTAATTTTTTTAAAATTTTCATTTTGAAATATAATTTAAATAAAATATTTTATTACAAATCCGATTTGAACCAAAACGACGTCGTCTTAGCCATGTCACTACCACATATTAGAGAGAAAATATTTTAAAAAAATCATCATTTTTTGGAGTAGCATAAGGACTTGTTTGCATCAATTTGACAAATTTAAGGACGTGATTACACTTTGTAAGTTTTAGGATTCAATTCCGTTTCATGACAAGTTTTTGGACCTTTATGGTACATGTCCTTCTTCGAATTTTTAGATTTTTTTAACTAATTAAGTTTGTATTTTTTATTTAAACATTTTTTTTCCAATTTTAGCTTTTATTTTTGTAAACTAATTAAGTTTTCATTTTCTCATTTTTATTTTATTTTTTTTTCAATTGTTTAGCTTTTTTTTATTGCTGATTGTATCTCCGGCGAGCCCCGTCAGCTTCAAATATTAGGAAATAATGCAACATCGGAATTTGGCGATGTATATCGGAGTTAGCACTCAAAAAATTATTTTTCAAAAAAAAAATTGGCACTTAAGTGATTTGGATGAAATTTGATGCCAAGTGATTTCCATACACACTTTTGGTACTTATGTTGGCCTTTCCTTAGACTTTGTCATTGTAGCACTCATAACTTGTGGGTGGGTGTAGTATATATTGAGAAAACCTCCCACAATATTTTGAAATGGGACAAAAACCATTATATATGTCGTATGAGCTAGACAAAATGCAAGTGTTGTCGATATTTCAGGATATGCAAATTTCTTTCCTGAATTCAAGCTACTCTAGTTATGGAAATTGGAAGATTTAATTGTATGGACGGCCAAAACTCCTAACTTCTTAGATTGAGGAATTCAACGGCTTAAATTGATCTACCAACAAATTGTCCAATGGATAGCTGGAGATGATTCTCATGAGATTGTCCAACAAGAAGATGGATATTGAGAACTCAAAAGGAGATCAGTAGACGTTGAAGAATAAGAGGATCCGAGTGACGAGGCATCAATTATCAAAGAAAACTTTGCATATTGGTATTGTTTGAAAAATGTGAACCTACTGGGGAGGTATTAGTGATAGAGTTTGAGTTATGTGTATGATGGTGAGATCCATTTGATTGGGTATAACGAGCACCGGCTTCGGAAGAAGCACTTGAGTATAAGAGGCATACTACTATAACTACTCAAAGATCATTAGTGGAATCCAGGGAAGATTGTTAGTCCTGGAGATTGGATGTAGGCGTGCATAAACGAACTGCTATAAAGTACTGTGTGCATTGCTTCGTATCTCTGTGCTGAATTACTTGTCTGCCTATATCTATTAATTCTCATATTATCATCACACTTACTATCAAATTTCTTTAAAAAAAAATCACCCACTCAGCCATGTGGGTGATATTGCTAGCCACCACAGTGTCTGGCCTAACGATTCCTTCTAGAAACAATTCGGAGTGAATGCCTTGAAAGCATTTGACAGGGAGAGGTTGAAAATGAAGAGGTAACGTAAAATGATAATGAGTTTGTCTGTGGATATCAAGGATAAAGGAATACTGAAAAAAAAAAAAGGAGCATCGCGAGTGAGGGCTTTGATCAGAGTAAAATGAGATAAGGCTATTAGATCCACCCCATGTTCATTCAGCATGCGAACGAGTGGGGTCACAACGTGTGTTGCCGTTCTAAAAGCTCTGTCGGTGGGATTGTTACCACAGTGATGCTTTATTGCTGGACCAATTAGTCCCCATTGATCAATTTTACCTCAAAAGAAGCATCAAACTCGCAAAATTCAACGCCCAAAACCCAGGAAGACCTGACTCATGATGGACGGTACGGTTCATCCCAGCGTGCATGGTGGTTTCAATACTTTT
>JAGVVM010002301.1:0-44853 GCA_019149425.1 Psidium friedrichsthalianum
TTTCAAAGTCCCTTCCTCTTCTTCCTCTTCGACAAGAACAGCCCATCTCTCCCCACTGACCACCCCATCTCTTACGCACTTAAAGATCACTCCTTTCCTCTTACTCAAAATTCCCTTAACTTCCAAGCCCATGAAGGAATAAATTACCTCAAATGATCCCACAAGACTCCCGAGCTCACCAAAGTTCTCCTCTTCATCAAATGCCCATTTGGGATTAAACAGTACAACCGGCTTCGGGTACACTATCTCAGTCAATTTTTTCACCGCATTCAACTGCGAAGATCCCGGAGCTAAAACGACCACCACATCAGCAGAATTGAAGGTCTTGACATCATCATCCTCTGTGGCCGATGACACGTCTGTATGCTCCACCTGACTTGCTGAATTCGATTTAAAGCCTTTGTTAGAAGATTGTCTGTCAGGCCATAAAAACAGAATCTTGACAGGAGAGCCTTTTCTCTTCACGGGCAAGTCTTGGAACACGTCGGAAACGAGCTGGGACAGCGAGTCGGGCGAGTCGTCCGCGAGCGGGATCTCGACTCTGAACCTGGGTTGCTTCAGTCTCTTGAGCTTGCCGGCGAGTTTGGGGTTGTTGAGAGGCTTCTCTAAGGTGGTGGAGAGGCAAGTCCTGGCTTGCTTTATGGCTTCTTCTCTTGAGGCTGGTGGGTTTGGAGAAGAGAGAGAAGCTTGAAGAGAGAGCTTGCTGGTTTGGGGTCTCCGAGGAAGCGTTGGAGGGCAGAGAGTGGGACGGCAAATGCGTTCTTGCGTGGGAAGTTGGAGAAACGAGGGAGAGATTTTGTGGGGCGACAATCTTGCTGGTGGACTAGGATTTGGGTGACCACTGGTGCGAATATGAGTTTTGAAGAGAGTGGAAGCCATTTGGGTTCCCTTCAGAAAGAGCGAAGCTCTGGAGTACACCAGAGCGGAGAACTATAGCGTCATGCATGATGCAGATAAGGTTTCATTTTATGGCTGGTCATGAGCCCAACAATTTTCGAATTAAAAAAATTGGAAAAATAAGAAAATTTGCTTATGGTGAAGAGCTAGTAATGGATAGTTGCATTTTTAAAGTAAATTATCATGATTTTTAAGAGATTTTGGCACTTACTAAATTTGCTAATGAACCAGTTTAATCTCCTATTGAATTTTCGTAAATCAATCAAAGTGGATGTGAAATCTCTCATGGAGATCAATGCTTACAATTCAGGTGATCCTGAGTAGATCAAGATTAAATATTTCACCTCTTAGAGAGACTAAGGTATGATAATTTCTGTTTTGGAGAACAAGGCAACAACTTCACCATAAATGATTTGTTATGAATTTCAATTCAAAGTCATTTTTGGAATTTTTGGACCAGAGAACTTCATTTTTGGAATTTCTAGACCGGAGACCCTTTTGCCGAAATAAGTAGTTTATAAAACATGATGAAGTTCACTTAGCAACAAGATGTTGGGAGTGCATGGAGTTTTATGATGATCGCCCATGTATGAAACCATACCTTATGCCCATTGTTGATAACTATCAAGCAGTTAACGCTTGTCAAAAAGACGTGACTTTATCACATTGTTTTGTATGACGTTTTTTCTCTCATTTTTCACTTTATCGTTTTCAATAGCATATGAAAACACTCTCTCTTCTTTATTCTTCAACGCGCAATTGAAGCGAGGATTCTCGATATTGCAAGGGAGACATCTAGTTTGTGACTAATATGGTATGTTACTTGTGTGATGTATCGTTTGATCTATGATTCAAGTTTTCGGTCATTTTGGGCATGTTTTTCCGCAGGTTAACAAAGGATTTAGTATCCTTCACAAGAGAACACAAAACAAAACAGAGCTGAGAATGAATCAGCATCGGAACTTATTACAATTAACATGTGAAGACTGAAGACTAGCATTACCATTCTGAAGTTCGAACTTCGTTCTGTCATCCAGCACTCAAAACAACCGAAGAAAGACTTGAGGAAGAACTAACAGCACCGGTAATGACAAAATCGATCCGGTTCGGCCGCCGACTTAAGCAACGGCTGGTGGGAGAAGAACATGATCCAGTGAGGTATCCACCGCAGCGAGAGGCGTGAGCCGCCCACATTGCAGCCGATGAAGGGCATCAGCTTGCTCCCAGGAGTTTGGCCTTGATGGACGAAGGTGGCAGGAATTGCCGGAGGTGGAGGCGAGAATGGTTAGCATTCATGGCTGTCGGCCGCTGATCCAACTTTTTTCCTTCTCGTTTTCACCCGTTGCTTCTCGTCACGAAGCTCGTTCTTCTCAGCCTCGTCAAATTTTTCTCAGTGCAAGGAAATGACCGAACCGTCCTCGTTAAAGGGATATCATTCCGGTGGTCACAAACAAGCCGCGCTCTTTTCAAACGGATATAAACCGAAATCCAAAAACACAACCTCGTCTCTGTCTCTCCCTCTCCTCAAACTCATCACACACTTCTTCATTTCCACTTCAGTTCCTCCCTGCTTCGATCCCTCCAAAACAATGGTGCGCCTCGCAAACTTAAACAGCCTCTCGAAAACACTGCCTTCGCCGGTTCCGACCCTTCCAAGCCGTCCAGCCGCTCGGAAGAGATCGACGGTGAACGAACATCTGGGCCTTATTTCGGACAACCTTCAAGAACGACGTTTGACGACGCTGCAAGCTTCTCGTAGAACTGCTCTCAGCCTCGCTTCGGTAGCCCTCATCGGGAGCTTCGGCAATGGATTCGCTCTCGCCGAGGACAATGGCTATTGGCTCACTGGCCCCATCCCTGTGCCTCCCATCTACAATAGTAATCGTTTACTCTTTCGCAGAATCTCCGTCTGTGCAGTTCTGGCACTGTAATTGATTTTCGATTTGTTTTCCTTTGGCACGAAATTTAGGGATAATTGCTTTGGAAGTCTTCAATCAGGGGTGATTTCTGATGATAACCTGCATTTGTAAAGTAACTGTATGTTTTGGAACTAGAACAGGCCATTTCACCTGTTGGAACCCGTTGGTCTTGAGATGGACCTGTTTTTCAGTTCTTATCAGAGTGAGGTTGCTTTTTCGTCTTCATAATGTCAATGTCTAGATACATATTCGAATGGAAAGTATAATGTGACGGATCAAACTCCACGTAGGTTGCATTAGTGTTGGCGTACTAAAGAGTGAAACCTTCTTAGGGCCCTAGGATCGCAGTCATTTTATGAAAAAATGCAGGATGTATCGCAGTCGTTCTAGCACTTCGTTCAAAACTAATTAGCTTATACAAAACTACGTTCTCAATTTCTTATCCTGTTGCATGGACTTACAGAGATTGCAAACGAGAAGACAGGGACAAGGTCTTTCGTGAGGAGCGGGATTTACATTGCGGACATAAAAGTGAAAGGAAGCATGTACAGGCTAAGGAAGTACGCGTTTGATTTGCTAGCTTGGAAGATTTGATTGGGAAAGATGTTTTGAATTATGTCAGGAAGTATTTGAGGCTCAAGGGGACCTTTATGTACTATGACTTTGATAAAGTGATCTCTGCTGCTTCCGCTTCTGATAAGCAGCCCCTCACTGATTTGGCCAACAGATTGTTCGACAAATTTGAGAAGGTAAGGTAATTATATGCGGTTCATGAAGCGACAATCAGATTACTTTTGCTCATTCAGAAAAGTTCATGGAAAATGGTTGAAAGGAACTGTTTTAGATAACGGAAATGGAACGGTCGTCTGGTGTTTTCAAGTCTAGGAGTACATTTGCTATATTCTAATCTCTTTACAGTCTTCTGAATCAGAATAACATATATTTACTCCCATCTCATTCAAGTTGTGCAGTATAAAAATCATTTTCTTTGATGTGTGTTTGTGCATTAAAGTCTTCATATATCAGAGGAAGCATCTAATGAGAAAGACCTGCATTGTCTTTAAAAACGGCTTATACAGCGAACGATCTTTTGAGGTCTAAAGCATGGTGATTTGCATTTGATTTCGTAGCTTGAAGATGCTGTGAAGAAGGAGGACTTGCCAGAGACGCAATCTTGTTACCAAGACACTACTATCGTTCTTCAGGAGGTTATGGATAGAATGGCCTAAACATGAGGCGATTGTTGATCTAAAAGAGATTTTGATCCTTGCTTCAACAGGGAAAACTAGCTCTTATCATGTGGAGAAATATCATTTTTATTGCTTTGTTCATTTTTACTGTATATACTATATCGTATTGCAAAGCCACATCTTTTTGTTCAGGGAGGTGATAAAAACTTGCTTAAGTTTCATGTTTTCTGTCCGAAATATTTCCAGTATTAACAGATGATTGAATTATGTAAAATGAGCAGATGTAAGCTATAGCAATAAACATGTGTCACTTCATGGTCAACCAGAATTATAAGCATGACATATGAAAAATTATGGCTGTATAACTAGTACCACGCATTGATGGAGCTGCTTTTCTTGCTCTAACCACTAGTCGTAACGTAGATGATGAATCAGGAGCAGTCTATGGTTGCAGTGCATCAGTAAATTGTTTCAGTTTATTCTACCCTTTATTGCAGGACCACAGCAAAAATCATTGCAAATATCACAACAAGGCAAACTCCTACAGATTCTGGCAGATGAAAAAACAAGTCTCAGGTATATTGGAACTGGAAAAAAGAAATACTAGAGCCGAAATTCACCTCATCAGTGCACAAAAAGCATTGGGAAAACGAAAATAACTGTTTCCAATGTGGAGATGCGGGGTATCAATCTTCTCACCTGCTGAGCGAGCACTCTACTACCATCTTCCTATATCGCTGTTCATGATGTTCTACACATATGTGCTAACAAACGCCCATGGGGAACTTTTTCTTACCCATAACACCATTTTGGTTTAGGTGCGCTCAGACACAGTTTGGGCACAACCAAAAACCTGTCTAATTGTACATGGCAAAGCTACACTTTTAAGGGTATGTATGTTGATTTATAGCCTATTTAGATGCTCTTATATCTTTCTGAGTTCTGAATGAGCCTAGTATTGCTCTTTTGGTTGCTTAGTTTTTTAAAAGGCGCTTTTTCTTACGAAAGAACTGCAAATCTTTATAAGATCTTGATTTCGTGGATACCATGTCGGTCAATTAGCATTCTGCATTGGATGCTGTAGATGGATTTGGTTTGACCTTTGCCTCGTACCCAAAACTGTAGTCCTCCCTCCCCCCCTCTCTCTGATATCACATAAACAGTTGCTTAAATGATGGATCTTTTAGCAGAGTTCTACTAGTAATAGACATCATTCTTGCTTTTCCCCTGCCCGTTTCCAGCACTACATCCGGCACTACTTGTTGGTTTTCAGTCTACACTCTCCTCGACTGAAATGAGATGACAAATAATGTTAGTTAAAATGGTCAAAGCTCCAAAAATATGCATCAATAGCAGCTTATGGCAGCACCCCTTGCAGGGCAAGTCAGTAGCATCATAATCCAACTCACGCAGTGTAATTGGGTCAGATGTAATGTTCTGTTACAGAGGCAGTACACATTAATCAGTACTTACACCGGTTCAGATACATCTGCTGTTCCGTTTTTCCCTGCGTGGTGGCAGAATGCAAATTGGCTTTGGGGATTCTGATTTCTAGATACTTCTCACTACTCAACTTTGCCTCTATTTTTCTCCAGTCTGCATCTTCTGGCAGCTCGAGCCTCCTCACATATCCTGTTCCCACCAGTGCCCACATCTCCAATCCTTGGTCTTGGACTCTCTCTGTGGCTTCCATTGCCCACTAATTTCCACCACCTTTCCTTGTCGGTATGAATTTGAACACTGTTTTCCCCTAAAGCTGCTTTAAGCATATGGTTACTGTCACAAAACCGACCATACTATAGTAACAATATTCAGAAACAAACGAGCAGTCTCAATTTACGGCCAACTCTTGTATTATATGCTTAACTCTTTCATAGTATGCTTCTGATCATATTCGTGTACTTTAAGGGCTGGGACCGCAGGTAAGTTTCCGGTGAAATAGAGTTGTTCTGTAGTTTTCTAGCCCAATGATCATGATAAGTTTGTTTCTTCTCCTTAGTTCTTATGCTTTAACCTACAAGGACGGCATAACAAAGGCTCAAAACTTACCTGGAATTTCTGATTTCAACGTGTAATCATATCAGTCTGAAACCAGTCAACAGTGCTCTGGCCGCAACTGCGAAACTTGGACAAGAACACATCTGAATCGAAATCCCACAGAGGGAAAGCATCAGATGGATCAAAGAACTTCCGAACAGAAAGGGGCTAAACAGTGACCCCTCGCCAAAAACCTGTGGACCACTGAACCACCCTGGCTGAAGAACTGCTTGAATACTTCCTCGTTCAGCGATACCGACCACTTTTTGGGAGCGTGATCGTCGGTTTTAACATCGAGCTGTCTGCAAGAGCTCATCTCACAGAGCTTAGCTTAGATGTTTAGCAGGCTTCTCTTGGGGGGCAACTCAGGAGAATTCTTGCCTTTTATAGTGGGAAAGTAGAAAAGAAGTTCCAACGAGAATATTTGGGGGGCTGTAAAGCTAGCGGGAATGTTTCCTTTTCTTATCTCGTTTCTTCTATTGGGTCAGAAGAAGTTATGGCAGGCAGGCTAGGCACGCAAGATGCCATCCGGCCATTCATGTAGGTTCTGTGCGTCTCAGAATGAAGAATTGAGAAAGAACACAGCTTCTAGGGGCCTTTACAAGTCATCAACTAGCCTCTTAATCTACATTTCACCAGTTGAGGTATAACTTTGCGTGCAGCTCTTATAGTAACCGCTTCATTTCCAGTCCCGCAATGAACTTAGCGATATATTTGACGGTAGATCGAGCAAAACGAGAAGCTTGCTTTTCCTTCTTGATATCGATTCTGTTCTTTATTAGAAACTACCTTGGCTGATCTTGCTATATGTGAAGCTAGGACTTAATGCTTCATATCATTTCTCCACAAACATTGCTTTCTCTGGTGGGTTTACAAAACGTATCACCAGATTCGGCACAAAACCACCTATCACAGATGCCGATTCCTCTTGATGTAAGACGGAAACCACACACGGAAAATCAGCAAACCCATCACCAGAGCGAAGGGCGTGTGAAAGGAATATTTTGGTGTGGCTAATCATGTTCCCGCGAAATCTCCCCTTTACATAGACAATTCCAAAACCATCTTTCTTTTCCGGAAAATGGTTCGGAAAGCAAGATAGGCATCGGCTTTGGTCAATGTTCTGCAGACTTTTAGCCATTTGTGCCTGAATCACTGAGAGAAAAAGGAGGGAAAGGAAGAGAATGTCCCTGTTCTCCACTGGAGGAGGAGGCAATCATTGAAATCCTCAGCATCCAGAAGGCCATTTCTTTATGAGATGGCTGTCTGAGACCCAAAGGCAGATGAGGCTCATCAAGGCATAGGAAAAGACCATCTGCCAACCACCGTGTCCCCACCAAAAAGTTAAGACATTGAAGGCAGCAGGAAACAGATGAAACATCTGATTTCAATTCCAACTTGGTCAAGACCCTTTTAGCTTGAGATTTAAAACGACTAGATGACCTAAAGCATGTGGCAACATGGTACTTTGGGCATCTTGGCTTCATCCCAATAGACGCATAAATGCCATGGATCTTGAGGTGGATTTTGCGCGGCGACAAAGAGCAATAACCACATCTCATATAATCGACTCGACTTGACTCAATTCGATTATAAGGACTTATAACACGTGCTGTCCCGGGCCGTCGGCTTTTATGGAAACTCAGGGAGAGTAAAGTGTAGTCTCCGCCCTCTCGAATCACGCAGTAACTCCTCGCCGCCAGTTTGGTTTGAATAGGGAAGCCCGCATCAAGTCATAAGAGCTTGCTTGTGTACTCTGCGCAGCTTGTGGAAGGCTACGCGAAATTGCATTAAACAATTGGACGAACGGGAAGCTTTCTCTGGCTGGCCCTGTGCTTGTATTCTTCGTCCTTAAGATATTCGGCGGCTATAATTAGCCCATTCAATTCCCCGTGCCTTTTTTTTTTGGGCATTTTGCAGTCAAATAATTGTCAGGGAAGTTTTCAAAAAAGTACCCCAGGTCCCTTTATTTTCTCAAATAAAGATCTAAAATTGACAGAACCTGAAATACCATCATTATCTCAAATAAGGGTTTGAAGTGGCCATATCAGTATCAAAAAAGAGCTTGACTCAATATTGATTAGGGACATTTTTGTCATTTTTCTATATTTTCTTTTTTTTATTTTTCGAAAAAAAAAGTAAAGCCCCCCGCCTGTGTATCTCCTTTCTTATTTTTTTTACTGTTTTAATTTTTAATTTAATTTAACTAATGAAATTAAGTTAAAATTACATTTTAACAAAAATGCCTTTGATTGATCGAAAAATTTGGCCGGCCGTGAGATTAGGCCCTTATTTGAAACAACTATAGTCACTTTAGACCCTTCTTTAAGACAATAATAGTATTTCAGGTCCTTATTTGAAATAAAATCTACTTCAAGCGCAAAATGAAAGCACTTGGAATCATTTTTGGAAATTTTCCCTAATTTTCATGATTGCTTTTTTTTTATTTTCAGTTTCCCTATAAAAAAATCAATATTCAAATGATTGCGGAAGAAATCATCTACTTCTCGAAGGAAGAAAGTGAGAATCAGGGACCAACAGGCGGAGGCATTCTCATTTGACGGCTTTGTCCAAGTTCAAATCATCCCTATGCAAATTATTTTGACTTTTCTTTTCTTGATGAATGACTTGACCGGTTATATACTGATAATTGAAAATACCGTCAATATCATCAAAAATCTCAAATTAATAATTCTCACAACGCTTTTAACCCTGAAACTGGCTTTTCTCTCGCACATAAAAAATCTCAGACTTATGAGATTTTTTATGTGCGAGAGAAAAGCCAGTTTCAGGGTTAAAAGCGTTGTGAGAATTATTAATTTGAGATTTTTGATGATATTGACGGTATTTTCAATTATCAGTATATAACCGGTCAAGTCATTCAATCAAGAAAAGAAAAGTCAAAATAATTTGCATAGGGATGATTTGAACTTGGACAAAGCCGTCAAATGAGAATGCCTCCGCCTGTTGGTCCCTGATTCTCACTTTCTTCCTTCGAGAAGTAGATGATTTCTTCCGCAATCATTTGAATATTGATTTTTTTATAGGGAAACTGAAAATAAAAAAAAAGCAATCATGAAAATTAGGGAAAATTTCCAAAAATGATTCCAAGTGCTTTCATTTTGCGCTTGAAGTAGATTTTATTTCAAATAAGGACCTGAAATACTATTATTGTCTTAAAGAAGGGTCTAAAGTGACTATAGTTGTTTCAAATAAGGGCCTAATCTCACGGCCGGCCAAATTTTTCGATCAATCAAAGGCATTTTTGTTAAAATGTAATTTTAACTTAATTTCATTAGTTAAATTAAATTAAAAATTAAAACAGTAAAAAAAAATAAGAAAGGAGATACACAGGCGGGGGGCTTTACTTTTTTTTTCGAAAAATAAAAAAAAGAAAATATAGAAAAATGACAAAAAATGTCCCTAATCAATATTGAGTCAAGCTCTTTTTTGATACTGATATGGCCACTTCAAACCCTTATTTGAGATAATGATGGTATTTCAGGTTCTGTCAATTTTAGATCTTTATTTGAGAAAATAAAGGGACCTGGGGTACTTTTTTGAAAACTTCCCTGACAATTATTTGACTGCAAAATGCCCAAAAAAAAAAAGGCACGGGGAATTGAATGGGCTAATTATAGCCGCCGAATATCTTAAGGACGAAGAATACAAGCACAGGGCCAGCCAGAGAAAGCTTCCCGTTCGTCCAATTGTTTATGCAATTTCGCGTAGCCTTCCACAAGCTGCGCAGAGTACACAAGCAAGCTCTTATTGACTTGATGCGGGCTTCCCTATTCAAACCAAACTGGCGGCGAGGAGTTACTGCGTGATTCGAGGAGGGCGGAGGACTACACTTTACTCTCCCTGAGTTTCCATAAAAGCCGACGGCCCGGGACAGCACGTGTTATAAGTCCTTATAATCGAATTGAGTCAAGTCGAGTCGATTATATGAGATGTGGTTATTGCTCTTTGTCGCCGCGCAAAATCCACCTCAAGATCCATGGCATTTATGCGTCTATTGGGATGAAGCCAAGATGCCCAAAGTACCATGTTGCCACATGCTTTAGGTCATCTAGTCGTTTTAAATCTCAAGCTAAAAGGGTCTTGACCAAGTTGGAATTGAAATCAGATGTTTCATCTGTTTCCTGCTGCCTTCAATGTCTTAACTTTTTGGTGGGGACACGGTGGTTGGCAGATGGTCTTTTCCTATGCCTGATGAGCCTCATCTGCCTTTGGGTCTCAGACAGCCATCTCATAAAGAAATGGGCCTTCTGGATGCTGAGGATTTCAATGATTGCCTCCTCCTCCAGTGGAGAACAGGGACATTCTCTCCTTTCCCTCCTTTTTCTCTCAGTGATTCAGGCACAAATGGCTAAAAGTCTGCAGAACATTGACCAAAGCCGATGCCTATCTTGCTTTCCGAACCATTTTCCGGAAAGAAAGATGGTTTTGGAATTGTCTATGTAAAGGGGAGATTTCGCGGGAACATGATTAGCCACACCAAAATATTCCTTCACACGCCCTTCGCTCTGGTGATGGGTTTGCTGATTTTCCGTGTGTGGTTTCCGTCTTACATCAAGAGGAATCGGCATCTGTGATAGGTGGTTTTGTGCCGAATCTGGTGATACGTTTTGTAAACCCACCAGAGAAAGCAATGTTTGTGGAGAAATGATATGAAGCATTAAGTCCTAGCTTCACATATAGCAAGATCAGCCAAGGTAGTTTCTAATAAAGAACAGAATCGATATCAAGAAGGAAAAGCAAGCTTCTCGTTTTGCTCGATCTACCGTCAAATATATCGCTAAGTTCATTGCGGGACTGGAAATGAAGCGGTTACTATAAGAGCTGCACGCAAAGTTATACCTCAACTGGTGAAATGTAGAATTAAGAGGCTAGTTGATGACTTGTAAAGGCCCCTAGAAGCTGTGTTCTTTCTCAATTCTTCATTCTGAGACGCACAGAACCTACATGAATGGCCGGATGGCATCTTGCGTGCCTAGCCTGCCTGCCATAACTTCTTCTGACCCAATAGAAGAAACGAGATAAGAAAAGGAAACATTCCCGCTAGCTTTACAGCCCCCCAAATATTCTCGTTGGAACTTCTTTTCTACTTTCCCACTATAAAAGGCAAGAATTCTCCTGAGTTGCCCCCCAAGAGAAGCCTGCTAAACATCTAAGCTAAGCTCTGTGAGATGAGCTCTTGCAGACAGCTCGATGTTAAAACCGACGATCACGCTCCCAAAAAGTGGTCGGTATCGCTGAACGAGGAAGTATTCAAGCAGTTCTTCAGCCAGGGTGGTTCAGTGGTCCACAAGGTTTTTGGCGAGGGGTCACTGTTTAGCCCCTTTCTGTTCGGGAAGTTCTTTGATCCATCTGATGCTTTCCCTCTGTGGGATTTCGATTCAGATGTGTTCTTGTCCAAGTTTCGCAGTTGCGGCCAGAGCACTGTTGACTGGTTTCAGACTGATAATGATTACACGTTGAAATCAGAAATTCCAGGTAAGTTTTGAGCCTTTGTTATGCCGTCCTTGTAGGTAAAGCATAAGAACTAAGGAGAAGAAACAAACTTATCATGATCATTGGGCTAGAAAACTACAGAACAACTCTATTTCACGGAAACTTACCTGCGGTCCCAGCCCTTAAAGTACACGAATATGATCAAAGCATTACTATGAAAGAGTTAAGCATATAATACAAGAGTTGGCCGTAAATTGAGACTGCTCGTTTGTTTCTGAATATTGTTACTATAGTATGGTCGGTTTTGTGACAGTAACCATATGCTTAAAGCAGCTTTAGGGGAAAACAGTGTTCAAATTCATACCGACAAGGGAAAGGTGGTGGAAAATTAGTGGGCAATGGAAGCCACAGAGAGAGTCCAAGACCAAGGATTGGAGATGTGGGCACTGGTGGGAACAAGGATATGTGAGGAGGCTCGAGCTGCCAGAAGATGCAGACTGGAGAAAAATAGAGGCAAAGTTGAGTAGTGAGAAGTATCTAGAAATCAGAATCCCCAAAGCCAATTTGCATTCTGCCACCACGCAGGGAAAGAACGGAACAGCAGATGTATCTGAACCGGTTGTAAGTACTGATTAATGTGTACTGCCTCTGTAACAGAACATTACATCGACCCAATTACACTGCGTGAGTTGGATTATGATGCTACTGACTTGCCCTGCAAGGGGTGCTGCCATAAGCTGCTATTGATGCATATTTTTGGAGCTTTGACCATTTTAACTAACATTATTTGTCATCTCATTTCAGTCGAGGAGAGTGTAGACTGAAAACCAACAAGTAGTGCCGGATTGTAGTGCTGGAAACGGGCAGGGGAAAAGCAAGAAATGATGTCTATTACTAGTAGAACTCTGCTAAAAGATCCATCATTTAAGCAACTGTTTATGTGATATCAGAGAGAGGGGGGGAGGGAGGACTACAGTTTTGGGTACGAGGCAAAGGTCAAACCAAATCCATCTACAGCATCCAATGCAGAATGCTAATTGACCGACATGGTATCCACGAAATCAAGATCTTATAAAGATTGCAGTTCTTTCGTAAGAAAAAAGCGCCTTTTAAAAAACTAAGCAACAAAAGAGCAATACTAGGCTCATTCAGAACTCAGAAAGATATAAGAGCATCTAAATAGGCTATAAATCAACATACATACCCTTAAAAGTGTAGCTTTGCCATGTACAATTAGACAGGTTTTGTTGTGCCCAAACTGTGTCTGAGCGCACCTAAACCAAAATGGTGTTATGGGTAAGAAAAAGTTCCCCATGGGCGTTTGTTAGCACATATGTGTAGAACATCATGAAACAGCGATATAGGAAGATGGTAGTAGAGTGCTCGCTCAGCATGGTGAGAAGATTGATACCCCGCATCTCCACATTGGAAACAGTTATTTTCGTTTTCCCAATGCTTTTGTGCACTGATGAGGTGAATTTCGGCTCTAGTATTTCTTTTTCCAGTTCCAATATACCTGAGACTTGTTTTCATCTGCCAGGAATCTGTAGGGAGTTTGCCTTGTTGTGATATTTGCAATGATTTTTGCTGTGGTCTGCAATAAAGGGTAGAATAAACTGAAACAATTTACTGATGCACTGCAACCATAGACTGCTCCTGATTCATCATCTACGTTACGACTAGTGGTTAGAGCAAGAAAAGCAGCTCCATCAATGCGTGGTACTAGTTATACAGCCATAATTTTTCATATGTCATGCTTATAATTCTGGTTGACCATGAAGTGACACATGTTTATTGCTATAGCTTACATCTGCTCATTTTACATAATTCAATCATCTGTTAATACTGGAAATATTTCGGACAGAAAACATGAAACTTAAGGCAAGTTTTTATCACCTCCCTGAACAAAAAGATGTGGCTTTGCAATACGATATAGTATATACAGTAAAAATGAACAAAGCAATAAAAATGATATTTCTCCACATGATAAGAGCTAGTTTTCCCTGTTGAAGCAAGGATCAAAATCTCTTTTAGATCAACAATCGCCTCATGTTAGGCCATTCTATCCATAACCTCCTGAAGAACGATAGTAGTGTCTTGGTAACAAGATTGCGTCTCTGGCAAGTCCTCCTTCTTCACAGCATCTTCAAGCTACGAAATCAAATGCAAATCACCATGCTTTAGACCTCAAAAGATCGTTCGCTGTAATAAGCCGTTTTTAAAGACAATGCAGGTCTTTCTCATTAGATGCTTCCTCTGATATATGAAGACTTTAATGCACAAACACACATCAAAGAAAATGATTTTTATACTGCACAACTTGAATGAGATGGGAGTAAATATATGTTATTCTGATCAGAAGACTGTAAAGAGATTAGAATATAGCAAATGTACTCCTAGACTTGAAAACACCAGACGACCGTTCCATTTCCGTTATCTAAAACAGTTCCTTTCAACCATTTTCCATGAACTTTTCTGAATGAGCAAAAGTAATCTGATTGTCGCTTCATGAACGCATATAATTACCTTACCTTCTCAAATTGTCGAACAATCTGTTGGCCAAATCAGTGAGGGGCTGCTTATCAGAAGCGGAAGCAGCAGAGATCACTTTATCAAAGTCATAGTACATAAAGGTCCCTTGAGCCTCAAATACTTCCTGACATAATTCAAAACATCTTTCCCAATCAAATCTTCCAAAGCTAGCAAATCAAACGCGTACTTCCTTAGCCTGTACATGCTTCCTTTCACTTTTATGTCCGCAATGTAAATCCCGCTCCTCACGAAAGACCTTGTCCCTGTCTTCTCGTTGCAATCTCTGTAAGTCCATGCAACAGGATAAGAAATTGAGAACGTAGTTTTGTATAAGCTAATTAGTTTTGAACGAAGTGCTAGAACGACTGCGATACATCCTGCATTTTTTCATAAAATGACTGCGATCCTAGGGCCCTAAGAAGGTTTCACTCTTTAGTACGCCAACACTAATGCAACCTACGTGGAGTTTGATCCGTCACATTATACTTTCCATTCGAATATGTATCTAGACATTGACATTATGAAGACGAAAAAGCAACCTCACTCTGATAAGAACTGAAAAACAGGTCCATCTCAAGACCAACGGGTTCCAACAGGTGAAATGGCCTGTTCTAGTTCCAAAACATACAGTTACTTTACAAATGCAGGTTATCATCAGAAATCACCCCTGATTGAAGACTTCCAAAAGCAATTATCCCTAAATTTCGTGCCAAAGGAAAACAAATCGAAAATCAATTACAGTGCCAGAACTGCACAGACGGAGATTCTGCGAAAGAGTAAACGATTACTATTGTAGATGGGAGGCACAGGGATGGGGCCAGTGAGCCAATAGCCATTGTCCTCGGCGAGAGCGAATCCATTGCCGAAGCTCCCGATGAGGGTACCGAAGCGAGGCTGAGAGCAGTTCTACGAGAAGCTTGCAGCGTCGTCAAACGTCGTTCTTGAAGGTTGTCCGAAATAAGGCCCAGATGTTCGTTCACCGTCGATCTCTTCCGAGCGGCTGGACGGCTTGGAAGGGTCGGAACCGGCGAAGGCAGTGTTTTCGAGAGGCTGTTTAAGTTTGCGAGGCGCCACCATTGTTTTGGAGGGATCGAAGCAGGGAGGAACTGAAGTGGAAATGAAGAAGTGTGTGATGAGTTTGAGGAGAGGGAGAGACAGAGACGAGGTTGTGTTTTTGGATTTCGGTTTATATCCGTTTGAAAAGAGCGCGGCTTGTTTGTGACCACCGGAATGATATCCCTTTAACGAGGACGGTTCGGTCATTTCCTTGCACTGAGAAAAATTTGACGAGGCTGAGAAGAACGAGCTTCGTGACGAGAAGCAACGGGTGAAAACGAGAAGGAAAAAAGTTGGATCAGCGGCCGACAGCCATGAATGCTAACCATTCTCGCCTCCACCTCCGGCAATTCCTGCCACCTTCGTCCATCAAGGCCAAACTCCTGGGAGCAAGCTGATGCCCTTCATCGGCTGCAATGTGGGCGGCTCACGCCTCTCGCTGCGGTGGATACCTCACTGGATCATGTTCTTCTCCCACCAGCCGTTGCTTAAGTCGGCGGCCGAACCGGATCGATTTTGTCATTACCGGTGCTGTTAGTTCTTCCTCAAGTCTTTCTTCGGTTGTTTTGAGTGCTGGATGACAGAACGAAGTTCGAACTTCAGAATGGTAATGCTAGTCTTCAGTCTTCACATGTTAATTGTAATAAGTTCCGATGCTGATTCATTCTCAGCTCTGTTTTGTTTTGTGTTCTCTTGTGAAGGATACTAAATCCTTTGTTAACCTGCGGAAAAACATGCCCAAAATGACCGAAAACTTGAATCATAGATCAAACGATACATCACACAAGTAACATACCATATTAGTCACAAACTAGATGTCTCCCTTGCAATATCGAGAATCCTCGCTTCAATTGCGCGTTGAAGAATAAAGAAGAGAGAGTGTTTTCATATGCTATTGAAAACGATAAAGTGAAAAATGAGAGAAAAAACGTCATACAAAACAATGTGATAAAGTCACGTCTTTTTGACAAGCGTTAACTGCTTGATAGTTATCAACAATGGGCATAAGGTATGGTTCCTTACATGGGCGATCATCATAAAACTCCATGCACTCCCAACATCTTGGTTGCTAAGTGAACTTCATCATGTTTTGTAAACTACTTATTTCGGCAAAAGGGTCTCCGGTCTAGAAATTCCAAAAATGAAGTTCTCTGGTCCAAAAATTCCAAAAATGACTTTGAATTGAAATTCATAACAAATCATTTATGGTGAAGTTGTTGCCTTGTTCTCCAAAACAGAAATTATCATACCTTAGTCTCTCTAAGAGGTGAAATATTTAATCTTGATCTACTCAGGATCACCTGAATTGCAAGCATTGATCTCCATGAGAGATTTCACATCCACTTTGATTGATTTACGAAAATTCAATAGGAGATTAAACTGGTTCATTAGCAAATTTAGTAAGTGCCAAAATCTCTTAAAAATCATGATAATTTACTTTAAAAATGCAACTATCCATTACTAGCTCTTCACCATAAGCAAAATTTTCTTATTTTTCCAATTTTTTTAATTCGAAAATTGTTGGGCTCATGACCAGCCATAAAATGAAACCTTATCTGCATCATGCATGACGCTATAGTTCTCCGCTCTGGTGTTCTCCAGAGCTTCGCTCTTTCTGAAGGGAACCCAAATGGCTTCCACTCTCTTCAAAACTCATATTCGCACCAGTGGTCACCCGAATCCTAGTCCACCAGCAAGATTGTCGCCCCACAAAATCTCTCCCTCGTTTCTCCAACTTCCCACGCACGAACGCATTTGCCGTCCCACTCTCTGCCCTCCAACGCTTCCTCGGAGACCCCAAACCAGCAAGCTCTCTCTTCAAGCTTCTCTCTCTTCTCCAAACCCACCAGCCTCAAGAGAAGAAGCCATAAAGCAAGCCAGGACTTGCCTCTCCACCACCTTAGAGAAGCCTCTCAACAACCCCAAACTCGCCGGCAAGCTCAAGAGACTGAAGCAACCCAGGTTCAGAGTCGAGATCCCGCTCGCGGACGACTCGCCCGACTCGCTGTCCCAGCTCGTTTCCGACGTGTTCCAAGACTTGCCCGTGAAGAGAAAAGGCTCTCCTGTCAAGATTCTGTTTTTATGGCCTGACAGACAATCTTCTAACAAAGGCTTTAAATCGAATTCAGCAAGTCAGGTGGAGCATACAGACGTGTCATCGGCCACAGAGGATGATGATGTCAAGATCTTCAATTCTGCTGATGTGGTGGTCGTTTTAGCTCCGGGATCTTCGCAGTTGAATGCGGTGAAAAAATTGACTGAGATAGTGTACCCGAAGCCGGTTGTACTGTTTAATCCCAAATGGGCATTTGATGAAGAGGAGAACTTTGGTGAGCTCGGGAGTCTTGTGGGATCATTTGAGGTAATTTATTCCTTCATGGGCTTGGAAGTTAAGGGAATTTTGAGTAAGAGGAAAGGAGTGATCTTTAAGTGCGTAAGAGATGGGGTGGTCAGTGGGGAGAGATGGGCTGTTCTTGTCGAAGAGGAAGAAGAGGAAGGGACTTTGAAGGTGGTTTCCAGGTTCAAATCTCGGCCGTCCATCGGTGAAGTTGAAACTGTGCTGTATAATTTGATGGCCATCAATTCGCCTATTACCAAGTCTGCAAAGTTCTTGAAGGAGCTTGTGTCCAATTTAACTGGGAGAAAGTAGCATTTCCTTGTAGCAAAATTCTATATTTGGTTTTCTACGTATGATACCTCTCACTCTCGACTGACTGTAGAATTCTGTTCTGCATTTTATCGGATGATTGCTCCTAACAAGAAGTCTGGACCAATTTAAGGATGTCTGATTTCTCATTTGATCCCTGGCTGGTTATCTGACAATAATTCCATCTTGAGCCGCCCGAGCAGGGAAATGTCTGCCTACATTCTTTTGAGAATGCATTGCTTTTAATATTCTTAATATTTATGTAATGTACACGGGTTTATGTGAAGCAGGTTGTACAAAGAAGGAAGATTCCTTTGTAGTCACAGTGAACTATTCCAGTGTAGACTGTGCTGGAGGGGGATCTTATTCGAAGATATCTTGTAATTGAAACCAGTAAGAGAGAGAACAGAGTAAATTACAATGCATAGGAGAGATTCCAAAATTTGCAAAATGCTGAAGCTGTTCTTTCGTATGCACCCTCGGTTGCAGTCGCTCAATTTGTGGAGTTTCCCTTCTGTTTCTCTTGACATGTACAGATAAAATAGCTCTTATGTCCGCATGGTGAGGCAGCTTCCCTCCAACTGCATTCTAAGAAGCTCTAATATGACAGCCCTTGATTAACTTTTCGGAAAAATCGACGTACTTGGCCCACAGTGGCCGAAGTTTCGGAAAGGCTATGTCTAGCCAGGGTTTTGCTCTGCCATTGAAATGGATGACTCCCGCATTCTTTGCTTCTGCCAAACTTGTGTTTTCCTGGTATCCAAGCCCCAACATGTGCCAAAAGGGATCAATTATGTGAACATGACCGTGGAATGCTATTAGCCCGGGAGGTAATGTTCCTAGCTGCCACAAGCTTAGATCGGATTTCAAGTTCTGCACCAGAAGAGCATGAGAAAATTGAAGTCAGTATGAGTTGCAGAGACATTATACTTCAGGTTATTATCAGAAGAGAGCATGGGAAATTGAAGGCAGTATGAGTTGCAGAGACATCTGCATTATACTTTCAGGTTATTTTACAGAAACGTCCAATAATATCCTGTTCTCACCTCCTTCATCACAATCTGTCAATTATTATGTATCTGACGTAATAAAGCAAGGTATTTATGCGAAAAGTTTGTGCATGCATATTCGATGTTTTGTAGACTGGTTAAATCACACAAGCATAGTATAGCTCTGATTATATTTTTGATATTGAGGTGCTTACCTCTTCAAGCCAGTGATAGTAAGTAAGACTTATATTGCTCTTTCTCCAAGCCTCTAGATCAAAAATATTCATGCCATAAGCCCATGCACATTCGTTAGGATCAAAATGCTGCCTTATAAGCGGATGGGAGAAGTTCAAGTAGCTTTTTAGTCGCTTTGACATCACGAACTTATCCTCCCCTTTACATGTTTGAACAGCTCCGTTGACCTTCCCATTCATATCGATATCCCAAAGAGGGGAAAGATCGGTTTGAATCACAATGTCATCATCCAGGAAAACTACCTTATTTAGACTTGGAAACAGCTGCAAAGGAACAAGTTGAATTAAGCATAAATTGCATCGTAGAGAAGAAACAACCAGACTTGTGGTCTTCGTACCTCAGGTAGATGTATTCTTATGTGATTCATCATGGAATTGTATTTAGGACTCAGTGCTTGAAGCTTTGCTGCAACCACATAAGGCTTCTCACTGTTATAGCTGTAATGGCTGACGACCCTCCTCTAAACTGTGACCTAACACGCTGATCTTTCTCCATTGCTTCCAACACAGGCACTTTTCCCTTGGCAAACCAGTCAAAGTGGTGGAGTGCCTTGACCTCGACTATGGCGGGTGATAGAGGGTGCAAGGAGAACCACGCCTGCATTGGAGAATAAGTCTTCTTATCTGTTATTATGTGGAGGACTACCCTTTCAGGACGGAGTGAATTGTGGACAAGCGATGCTGCGACCACAGAAGCGGCTAAAACATTGTCTGAAGCTAGGACAAAGTGGAAATAAGAGTTGTCCACAAGAGCTGGGACAAGCTCAGCTGATGGAAGCTGCAATCTGGCAGCAGCATTGGTGGAGTGTTCATTAGCAAGTTTTAAGGTCAGACAGTAAAGCTGTTTTGGTATGCTGCTAGATGCAACATGCCGATATATATATTCTTGGATTTTAGCTGTTCGAGTCCTTTGCTCAAGTAGAGAGACCTGGAACATAAACACTTCTAATCAGCTAAAGCTCCAAATATATTACATGGACATGATGTTCTGTTGAGAGGGTAAATTTACACAAAATGATGAAACAAGAACAATTGTCAAGATTGAATGTATCTAGGGACTACTGATCATGTGGAACAGACATCAGATTACCATTTCTCGAAGCCGTAGAGCAAAGGCTTTGGCATCTGATCTGCTTTCCTTCATCTCAGTGACGAAGTCTTCCAAGGATTGGGGAATTTCGGATTTTCCTCTAAGTTCATCCTCTGAAACTGGTTTGTCTAAGATCTGGTATATTACTTCTGGGACCTGTAAAATCGTTCAGAGTTATTATCTCTGGCAGCAGGCAAGAGAGTTTTTATTTTTCCTTGGTAAGCTTTGAACTGAAGATGTGGAAGAAGATTTATTGAGCAGTGAAGATGTTGGGAAGGAGATTACTGCTGGTTCAAGCCTTCGATGCAAAATTTTGGGTCCTAGTTTCTTCCCAAGGCAACCTGCCACCATAGAGGTAATCACTGAATAATCACGTAGAATTTCTGAGTAAGATGTTTAGTGGTGTGACTTTTCAGAATTGCAAGCGATTCATGTTCATGTGATAATTTATAACCTGCTTTACATAAACCCGAGGACCGAATTTTTTTTTAGTCCTTGTTGAGACAGATTGTATGTCAGCCTTTGGTAAACTATTGGCTTCTCTGATCTATCATCGATGTGGAACCAAGTTTGCTGTCGGTACTGCATAATTTGAGTATGATAAGCTAAATCCCCCTAGGGAAACTCTTTCGTTAAAGTGTGTCCTGGGGACCTTGGGCATTATGCTTATCGATTTCATGGGACCGACCTAATGATTGACAGAGACTGATCCCAGTTGGGGATACCAAATAAAGGGAGCATAACATTTATTACCAGAAGATTCACGTAATTAAACAATAAATGATTTTTTGTTCAACTCATCAAATAAGTCCTGTGACGTCTCGATGCTTACATGATGTGACCTATTAAAGGATTATCACATACGCAAGTCGTAGATGGCAGAACTCTGTTATGATTAATCAACTTGAGAGTACATTTTGTGACATCTTAGGTAAAAATGCATGAATCCCTTCGTTTCCACTTGCTTTCTTATCTTAAGGGTGTTATGTTAGCCTGATTTTATCTACCTGACGACCGGAATGATGTTTGTAGAACTACCAGATACTATACTATTCTTTGCACATCAAAACAAATGAAGATTTTTTTGGTACATTTTGATTTTGATGTCAGCAAAACTATGTAAACACACAAATTGGGTAATGCATTCTGCGTTTAATTTAGGAAATCTTTATGCTGCTTTGTCCTTTTTTTACTTCCTGAGCAGAGAAAGATGCTTCCGAGAGGTCATTAACATTCTTGACAGGCAGATATATAGTTCTAGCTTTGATTCATTAATTTCAATACGAACTTCAAACTTCATGCTGGAAACTACAACTAATTAGGACTCACCTATAGTGGAGCACTTTTTTTCCCCGTCAATGCCATCCACCGCCGTCATTACAAAGATGACTCGCAGAAGAAACGTGAAGAGCAGCAGCATATAAAACAGCATGCGGTATGAGACCCGTCTCGACCCAACCTTGACATTGATGAACTCTCGCACTCCTTTGCCGGAAGCACGGTCACGTGTCGCAAACTCGGCGAGATGTGAAGCTGCATTCCTTTTTATTTTGCCCCAACGAAGGAATAAGTTACCACCAAGAGATGAAGAGACGCCCAGTTTCTGCTGTTCTCTCTGTATTCCCTGATTCGTTTGGCAAGAATGGCCAAAACGAGAATGTTGTTGGCAAAGGAGTGCCATGCAGGCCAGGGGGTTTTGATGGGGGGTTTGAGGTAGCTTTCAGTCACCAAAACTTGCTTAGAAGTTGGGGTAATAGAAATGGATGTGTCCAGGTCTGTGTTTGTTTATTTTACACATGGGGAGGGGGGGTTGTTGTTGAAGGGAAAGTGACACGGGACTTGAGAAACGAAGACCATTGATCCATCGATTCTGTGACCGATGCGGTGGATAAACTCAATGACGATAGAAGAATTATATAGACACACCCGTCTTTCAATGATCTGCTTGATTTAATAAAACATGATTTGGCCATCGTACTTCTAAAGAAAACGATCGAGTAATAATCATCATATGTATGGCGTTCATCTACCATGGTACGAGAGACCATGTGCAAAATACATGAACTTTACGCGAGTTATGTGCTGTGATTGCGACGACACAGAGGATTTTCAAATGGGTGTTCTGTTTTTTTTTTTCTTTTCCCTCTCTTTCGTAATTTTGGGGGGTCTTGGCTTGGGGTCGAAGGAGGGAAGTTGATGGAAAGTAAGATGAGAGAGCATTGTCTGATGTCTGGTGTTTACTTAGCTTTGCCTCCAGATGACGACTTTTGAAGCATACCTGAGCCCTTTGGACTTTGACGGAACAGAGTTTCTGATCGGACAGTGACTCCCTCTCTGTCTCTTCGCCTTGGTTGTTGGAAGAGAATGAGGATGAACCGGGGGAAGGGGTCGGCACTCCTCTCCAAAACTTAAACAAAGAAATGAAGAAATGGTCTAACAAACTCATTCCTTTAAAAAAGAAAAAAAAAGCGACGTTTTCCTCCTATTTGTTAGGTAGGGACTTAATACTTCCACAAGTTTATTAGTCAATAATTTAACCTTTTCTCGTGTGATATGAAGTTGCAATTCACATAAGTTCTTCACGTTGTCGGAATCAATCTGTCTTTGACTAGGTCACGGTCTGATGATCCTCATCGCTCGAGAACTTTGGATTGGAAAGCAAATGTTGAATTAAACAGAGGATGGGCTGTTAGGGATATATAGAATAAAGGTTGATTATGTAATTGTCTTTGGGTAATTGCTATGTTAACAATCTATTTTGGGCTATGAAAAATAAACAAAAATTAATTTTAAATTATTGTGGGATTTACTCTTTTAAGAATTTGTGGTTTACAACATAATGTTATTCTTATAGATACCCAAAGACTATTATGCTAACAAAGTCCTATAACTTATATCTATCCCTTCAAACAATGAATTTATGAAATAACATGATTTACGGACCAATCGAGCATTTGTTCTCTTTAATTTCTGCACATTATTTTCTTACGATGCTAATAGTTAAGTAGAACATACTTTTATATGTAATTCTTGTCTTCTTGCTTAGAGGATAATTAAGGGCATGCGTGACAACACTTTTGAAAAAGAAATTCATTTTGATTACATAACTTCATTTTTTCTATTTCTGGAGCATTTTTTTTTTTTGCTTCATAAGTAATTTTGAAGTCATTTAAAGAAGTAAAAAAAATACTTCTCTTCATAAGTAGAAAAATCAACTTTAGCTCAGAAATAGAAGTGAAAAAATCAACTTTTCGCCAAAAGTTGATTTTTAGATAAAAAATGTTGCCATGCGTGTCCTAAATGGTCATTTGCCTTTTCCCATGTTATTTGGGGCAGATGTCTCCATTTCTAATTTCTAAGGATTGGTCGACTTAGCATATGAGTTGTCAGATTGGGCCAAGGCCCAATATCAACTTCAGCAAATTGGGCCCCCAGTCTATGAATAATGCTCTTGATCCAGTAGCATCATGATAAGTTCATTGGATTTGGAACCACTCTCCATGCCTTGCCATCACATTTAATCTATCATGTTGGTAATCTGAACATTCTAGAAGTCATCGGGTGGTCTTTCGTCGCACGACAGTCGGAGTGATTATAAAGATAGAAGATCCGAAAGACGGTCTCAAGTGTATCCATTTTTATTAAGGCTCAACACATTATCCCGCTTCATGAAATGGCAATTTGACAATTAATATCGATCGATTTGAGGAACCCTTTTGAGTATTTGTGCGGTTACTCATCTATGGCCATTTTGTGGCCTTTACATGCCCTCATTCATAACCGGAAAAAACTTCACTTCGTCAGAACATGGACAAGCTAGAAATATCTCCTCTGTTGTTATGCCTAACTTTCAGCCGAAATTTATTATTTTCTTCTGATTACAGCAACAACAATCGTCGCTCGCTGCCTTTACCCCTCAATCTAAGTCTGCGAAAATTCAGCTTTTGGCCACAGGATGCAAGTCAACTTGGCAAAACATACATGGACGGTGATTCCAGAAGCAAAGACAGAAGCCGACAATGTCTCAATAGTCAATGTATTGCGCGTAACAAATCCAGGAATAGGTAAGGTTTTGATTTTGAAAATGAAGACCTTCGAAAATGATCGTTTTAGTCAACAGAATGGACTTTTATGCGAGGGTTTTACATCATTATCAAGTATATCTACGCGGTGAAGCAACGATATGGCTATCCCCGTAGTTACGTAAACACTCGTGCAAAGCGACTTCCGATAAAATCCACCAGTTTCGCAGATCCTTTCTCCCTGAACTCTCTGAAAAGCCAAAAACACTCGCGCGTCATTCTTTTTGAAGTGCTAGTGCTCTTGACATGGAAATTGTCGCGTCACTCATCCGTGCTGCTGTTGTCGAAACGGGGAAATTTCTCTGTGGTTCGACATATTCCAAACCGAGGGATGCTGCCAAGATCCAGTCAAACTTCGAAGCTCTGGAGATAGAGATGCGAAACCTGGTGGAGTCTCAGCAATATTGTGAAGCAAGAAGTCGGTCTGGCTGAAATGGAAGGGAAGTTACCAAAGGCTCAAGTGAAAGAGTGGCTTGGCGGGGCCGAACAACGTGCACTGGAAGTGAGCTCAATTCGAGCAGGCATCATTACCAACCAAGGGAGATGTTTCTTTGAATCGCGGTTCGCGTTGCCAGCTTGGCTTGGTAGTCGCCGAAATGCTGAGTGATGTCAAAAGACTTGTCAAAAGCCAGGACTTTTCCAGCAGGCATGGCGGTCATAAATAGTCCTGTCGAGCCTGTGGATCACCTTCCTGTTCCTAGGATTGAGAATCAGTTTGCAGCATCAGAAAATTTGGCCAAAGTTCTGTTTCTCTGGGAAGAGGATGGCGTCGAAGAATCGGCATATGGGGTATGGGAGGAGTCGCCAAGAAATCTCTGCTGAAGAGCCTGAACAACTCATTGGGAACCAATTCCCTGCTGCAGCATTTTTGGCGTGGTCGTATGGGTCACACAGTGTCCAAGAAACTAGACCTGAAAGCTGTTGGTGTTTGTAAAACAAACAAATAAGACACTCTCCTTGTAAGGGGGATGGGAGAGTGCAAGATACTTTAAATGTGAGAAGGCTATTGTAGTGTTTCAAATGGAGAAATTGGGTGGGTTAGATCTCATCATACTTGTGTGCGGGTGAACGAATGTTAGGTGCACTTAGCACGCTCGTGCATTGCGGATGGAAATAAGCCTTAATCAATAATTATTATTTTAATTTTTTTTATTAAGTAACTTTAGTTCGATATATATATATTTTTATTTATGATTGTTCGGACATGAACGGTTGTGTCCGAATGACGGTTTTCATACACGAATAGTCATGTCCAAATTGTGATTTTTCAGACATGAACGGTTCTGTTCGAATGACGATTTTCACACACGAACAGTCATGTCTGAATTGCGGCTTTTCGGACATGAATGAGTGAGTTCGTATGCCCAGTTCAGACACCAAGATGTGAGTTCTATTCGTATTATAAAATGGACAATTTGTTCATTTTCAGTAGTTACTTTCATTTTTCCTTTTCATTCAAAAGAGAGATAGCCATCTTTCTATTGTTTCGCATAGAGTTTTAGGAGATTTACTGGAATTGCTACCTGGTATTCTCATTGTGATTTTGTTGTATCATAAAGGGAATTTGCCAAAAACATATAGCAACTTTGTGG
The DNA here is from genome assembly GCA_019149425.1 of Psidium friedrichsthalianum. Taxonomy (NCBI): domain Eukaryota; kingdom Viridiplantae; phylum Streptophyta; class Magnoliopsida; order Myrtales; family Myrtaceae; genus Psidium; species Psidium friedrichsthalianum. The sequence goes on from JAGVVM010002301.1 coordinate 25,743, forward strand.
GACAAATTGATCCTAAAAAGAGTGATCACATGTCTCAAAGTCCGACTATATTGTTACTACATTTCCTTCGATACTTTTCCGACAATTTTTTGGATCAAGTTCATGCAACAATGGAATCGAAAACTATCAAAGTGATGAATCAGGATATGATCAAGTTGGATCGGTTTGACAGCAACAACTTTGCACATTGGAAGGACAAAATGATGTTTCTGCTTATGGCTTTGAAGATATCATATATACTGGACCTGAATTTGGCACCTATTGAAGATCCTGTTCCTACCACTGAAGACAAAGAGCCAAACCAAATGCCAAAGAAATTGAGAGGATGAACAAGGCAAAGAAGAAACGCGATGAAGACGCACTACTTTGTTGCGGGTACATTCTAAATATGCTATCCAATCGACTGTATGACTTGTTCATGGAAATGAAGTCTGTTAGGGAAATCTGGAATGCACTCGAATTCAAGTATAGAGCAGAGGAACAAGGTACTAACAAATATCTGATTGCTAAGTACTTCGATTTCAAATTCATTGATACTAAACCCTTTCTAGAGCAAGTCCATGAAATACAAGTTCTAGTGAATAAAATTTGAGCTCTCAAAATTGACGTACCAGAAGCATTTCAAGTTAGAGCAATTATTGCTAAATTGCCTTCAAGTTGGAAGGATCATGGGAAAAGGCTAATGCACAAGATAGAGGACATAACTTTGGTTTAACTCTAGAAACATCTTCGCATTGAGGAAGAGTCATGCTTGTGTGAAAATTCTAGATTGTATGAGACTAAAGTGAATGTCCTGACAGGTAATGGATTTCAATCCAAAAATCACCCGAACTTGAAATACAAAAGAGAACAAAATTTTAAGAAGGCACAAAAGAAAAGGAAAGGAGGCTATTTTGTTTGAGGCAAAGTGGAGCATTTTGCAAGGGACTGTAGGCACCAAAAGAACAACACTTCTAAGGAGAAGAATACACCAACACCAATTGTGAAGGTATATACCAATGTTGTTAAAGAAAACTATGAGGCGATGGTTGCACATAAGTTTTTAAACACGGACATTTCTGAGAAAATTAATGGTATTATGGTCATGATTATTGAAATCAACAACACTTTTGTCCAATCGGGTTGGTGGTTGGATTCCAGAGCAACAGTCTACGTGTGCAAGGATAATTTCGTGATCAAGAACTTTCAAGAACTTGTTGACACTAACTTTTGAGAGGTCCAAATGAAAAACAACAGTATTGCAAAAATCAAAGGCAAGGCTCTGTGGAGTTAGACTTCACTTTGGGAAAGAAAATTACCCTTTTGAATGTTTTCTATGTACCCGAGCTTAGTAAGAATTTAATTTCTATCGATTTGTTATGTAAAAGGAGGTTTCGGGTACTGTTTGAATTCGACAACATTATCTTGTTGAAGAATGAAATATTTGTGGGAAAGCGCTATGCCAATTACGTTATGTATCAACTAACTATCAATAATAAGATTGAATCTTCTACTTATACTTTTTGTCGCGACCCGAAAGAAATAAGTTTATTTTCGGGTGAACGGATTATCAGATTAATTAGATCGACTAACCTAACGCGGACCCTCCCAAGCCCTACCGAATCGCAACTTTAATTTTTATTTAAATGATTTTTAATTTTGGAGTCGCCACTAATCGTTCTTGGTAGGTCGATTAGAAACCTAAATAAATTAGAGGGAGAACTAATTTATTTCTGCGAACCAGAGAAAATGAGTTCGGGGACTTGGTTACGCTAGATTACTCTAACGCCCTTTCGGTACCATTTCATGAAAACTCATTTGGGGTGGCTCGGAAATATTTGGACCAAACTGATCAGAAGGGTAAAATGGTCATTTTTCAAGGATCGGGAAATAAAAACAGGTCAAACCAGTTGAATGTGGTCATTCCTTATTTTCCACAATTTCTGGGGATTTTTCGAAATTTTTCGAGACAATTTGCCCATAAGGGGCAAAATCGTCATTTTGGAAGGATCGGGTTGGAAATTCACCAAAAATAGGATTGGTCAGTCGAAATGACCCATTTCCTAATTTCTGAAATTTTTCTGAATTTTCTGGATTTTCCGAGACAATTTACCCATAAGGGGCAAAATCGTCATTTTGGAAAGATCGGGGTGAAAATCCACCAAAAGTAGGATTGGTCTGTCGAAATGACCCGTTTCCTAATTTCTGTAATTTTTGAGAAATTTTTTATTATTTTTTTCGAAGATTTTTTTTTATTTATTATTATTCTTTTTTTTATACACCACAGATCAATGAAGGAAAATTACAATCCTCTTCGAACTCCCTGTTGAACGTATTCGTGAAGATAAGCAGGATAGAACACAGTTCAATCATGGGAATTCTTTGGTATATGGTCCAGCTAACCTCAAAGAGATATGGGTTGAGATCTTCCTACCTCATACGACATATGGACATCCTGTCAAGTAAATCTCCTATATTTTCACAACTTGGGTTTGCTATGGAATTGACCATGGGATTGGAAAGCTACTGAAACCAATGACACGCTCAACGACATAATCGAACATATGTTCGCCATCGATCCAACTTACTCGAGCAATTCAGCGAATAAACTAATGAGGAAACTCTTCCGATGCCCTATGTGATTTAAATTTTAGCCATCGCCTTCTAAGAGATCACCGACTCATTTGATCTTTATAGTCCATGTCAAAGAATGTCCAAGGTAAAGAAAGAACGATAAATCAAGATAAGGAACAACCAACCTGCTTGCAATTCGGTGGTGACCCGGTACTCCTCCATGTCGACGTAGTTCTTGTTGATGGGATCCATGATGAGCTTCTCGCACTCTGGCTCTATCCGTGCATCCTTTTTTTTTCAGGTGCCGTCGCTCGTCCTCGCCATGCTCTCGTGGCTCCTTGAAATCAAATCGGCATTGTGCGCGGAGCACGCGAATTGGATGGCCCAGTCGAAGAGCCTGGCCGACTCGCTCCTCTCTACTCCTTCTCAGTCATTGTTCTCGGCCAATCGCTGCTGGATTTCATCAAACTCCTTCCTCAGCACTTCGGTCCCAATGGATGATTCCTTGGAACCAGTGATCCCAACTTCTCTAGCTATTCGATCATCGCTCTTGAGCTTCCGGCCCACTAAGTCGTCGAAATCCGATCGGGTTTTGGTTCCTCCGCGTTTCGCGGCTCTCCTCCTGGACGCACGGCCTTAGCTAGTGGACGCGGCCTTGGTTGGTGTATGCAGCCGCGGCGCACTTGCTACGTGACGTGACTGCTTCTTCAGACGAGCCCTTCCGCGATCCGAGGCTCGAGGTGGGGGCTTGATCGGCGACTCGTGATTCGGCCATGGCGACTCGTGATTTGCTATGTCCCGGAGTTTGGCCATGACAACGCGGAGCCTACGAAAGAGGAACGAGGGCCTGGCATCTAGGCTAGCGCTTTGGCAAGGGGAGTGACTCGGTGAAGTGTCGACATGGCAGCTACGACCTTGTAGTTAGTTGCAACTTGCGAGTTGCCACGAAGATACACGGGGAAGTTCCAATCGCCAAAGTTGCCTGCTCCTCCTGGGTTTATTTCACCTCGACTTGGACAGCTTTCCGACAATCTAAACGTCGTGGATTTCTCCTTCCTTTCCACTCAATTCCAGCCACATTGATCTACTCAGCAATTTCATAAGACCCGTAATAACTAAAGCATTTAAAACTGCCTCAACACTTGTGTCAGACAAGATAATGGCATGGCTTTCGACCCCCATATTTGATTGAACACGTTTCCCTTGGCTGATAGTCTCACGTATATGTGTACGCCAGCTATATTTGAACCAACAAATAGCTTCGACGATATCATTTATTCCACGACCTATGTTGAGTACACCATCAAGCATGGCAGGCTCCATTGCTGACTCTACCCGCAGCATCTTGACAGACGGAACTCTCCATTGAGTCCCATGATCGACACCTTCACGAACATCCTTCATGCTAAACCGATCACGTTAAGCATGAAACATTTTCTCTCTGGCACCTAGTTCTTGGGAATCTCGACGCCGCCGTCCGAGATCTCCTCCTGCAAGTCCTTCAAGTCCTTACCATCGACCGCGTACCCGATGGAAATGCACGTGCCTAAGATTTCCTTTGCGGCCCTGCTCGGCTTCTCGGCCATGGACCTCGGCCTCATGGCCTTCGCGACTTCGATCACGTCATCGAAGGAGATGTTCCCGCAGTGCTTGATATTCTTCGTCTTCCTCCGGTCACGCTCCGGCTCCTTGAGTGCCTTGATGATGAACACCGCTGCGGAGGGCACGACAAATACCTTGGCCTCCCCTCCTTTAGACTCCTCTGCATTTGAAGCTGGACTCATCTCCTCCTTCAAGGACAATCTCGCGGTTCTCACGTGACATCGTCTTCACCGTTAACGTCAGCTTCAGTCCCACTCCGCTCTCCGACTCCGGATCGGCTTTGATCGGTTGAGAGGACTCGGCCACTATCATCGTGGTCTCCGCCGACACCGTGCTATTGCTGGTGTGGCGTCTCTGTCGCAGTTAATATTGGGCTCAACGAACGCAACCGAGGACAAGATATCAGATGGGGAACGAGGCGGGCAAAGTTTTTCGTAATAAGTGCCGTAGGAAGATTTCATGGTTCCGTGAACGCTTTCTCGTCGGACCACCGTCAGTTGATCCATCGTCGCGCCGCCGTACCGTCGGGTCTCCTACTTCGCTCGGCTAGTTCACCGAGATCACAGAGCTCTTGGCGAACTCGTTGGAGCGGTTTCACCATCGTCGTCACGCTCTCACCTTCGTGCATCGCCGCGTCCTCGACTTTGTCGTGGCCCGTGTCTGCCCTCAGCCTCGTGCGTCGTCGCCGTCAGGTTTCTTCCACATCGTTTGGATCCAGCTCGCCTCTGGTTCAGCTTGTTTCAACTGTTGGTGAGCTTGGCTAATAATGGTAGTGACGACGGTATGTATAGCGAGGCAGGGTCATGGAGTTGGAGCGGCTAAAGTGAACAAGATGGAGTTGCCATCGAAAACGACGATAAAAGGAGAAGTTGTCGTGATGGACTAATGGTGGTATCCCTGAGCGTGTTCCATTGCTGGAGAGAAAATGGATTAAAAAGGAATTTTTCATTGCACTCCCTTGCCTCAACCGGCTGGAACTCCTCGCATGACACGTAAAAAATGGACTTCTTGATATCCTCTCCATCGTTCCCTCTTTGGTCTCCTGCGACTCCAAGAACTTGACTTGCGCGACCCGTAGAGGATAGTCCAGCACCGCGCAAGCTCCTTGAATATTCCCAAGTAAAACCTGCTGCAATCACCGCCCCAAGCACACTTCCAACAGATGCCTAGTTCACCACTTTCCTCGCTATCTTCAGAGTAGAGCCATGAGCAGGCTCAGAAACAATGGACTCGTGAACGTCAGGGGCAGACCAAGAAAGGAGAGCCTTCTCTGATGAATTTGGACTGAGGCGAAGATAAACGCCTCCCTCCAAGCTCTCTTCACTCGCCTGCACGGTCGGAGTTTGAACCACCACGTCCTGACGCGTCATACCCTTCATATTGGACGCGCTCGCAACGCGGGCTCCAACTCCTTGAGTGCGCACATAAGCCTCGCGGCTAAATGGTTCAGGTTAGGGCTGCATACCTAGACCACTGCTTCGTCGTTTTTTTTTTTTTACCTCCATCTTGCTCGAACTCTTAACAATGTTCCAGCGACATGCCCCCCTCTCCCCCTCTGCTCGCATGCGTTGTCTTCTGTTTCATTCTTGAAAAGGCTCCCCTCTGATCGGCCACCAAACTTCCTGATCAGACCTCCCAACGAATAGAGCTCCATCTGCAGCTTTGATCCAGCCATCATAATTTGCAACCACCGTGATCTCTCTGACTCGGCGATCAAGGTCATAGCTCCAGCGAATTAATGATAGCCTCAAGACCACTGTTTTTTTTTTGAAGATCAATCTCACAACCCATGTTGTGTGTGTCCGAATCCCCGGTAGCTCCCCACCACCGAAGAAGAGCTTCCCCTCCAGGATCCCCCTCCGTCTCTCGATGCCGTCCGTCCCCCGAGGCCCCCCCATCGTGAAACGGAATTCCCCAAGAAGATTCTGCTGCTGCTATTTCACTGGATAGCCAGGGCCTAGCTCTTTGTTCCCAAGTTGCACCTTTTAGCTAGCTTACGTTGCCCGCTCACGTAGATGCTCGTATGCTGAGCTCGTTGAAGGGCACGGGTCTCATCATCTAGTGTTGTTGCTAGACTCCCAGATGCTCCCCTGGAACTTCGTTAGACCGCTTGAATTCTATCTTCCCTCTTTTATTCTCTCCCCCTGCATCCCATGAATACTGCCATCTTCTTACCTTGCGAGGAGAACCCCCCTAGTGCCTCCACTCATGGCCTCGAAAACGAATTCATCCCTCTTTTTGCCCATTGACAAGTCCAAGTTGTTGACTTGGGTTAGCTGGCCGCGTGATGAAGTCTGGAATATCTCCCATGAGGGGACTGAACCCATGCAACTACCAATCCTCCCCTCTCCTACTTTGCTTCCACCTTTCAATGCCCCTTTTTTCGGTCCTCAGTGCGTTTTCTTTTGGTGCATTGTCTCCCAATTGCTCTTCTTTTGACCGAGGAAAAGGAGCTCTCTCCTTTCGGTGCAATGATGCAATGCCTGCATCCGAGTGCTCCGGTGACCAGCTTGATGCTAATGTCGGGCATCTTCAAAGTTGATTCATTCTCCTCACCACGAATTCCTGAATCAACTGGCTTAGCTCAATTGAGCTCCAGCCGAAATCGAGCTCTAGGGCATCAACTGCGAAAATGTATCTTCAACACAGAAGGGACTCGAATTTTTAACTGATTTGCAATTCCCATTTCAAAGGTAAATTGAACTTCGAAAAAATCGAACACAATAATGGAAAATGCATCGTCATGCCACTGAAAATTTGGACTATTAGAGGACCATGTCACGACTCCAGAAATGCAAAATCGAAAATAACAAAGCAAAAATGGAATTTCTATAAATTTTTCAATTAAACTGAAAATGAGATTAACAAAGTAATTCTCGATTTCAAATTAATTTTTGCAGATTTTCTTTGGCCAAAATGAAGAGAAAATTAAAAGAAAAATACTGACTATTTTTTCATATTTTTGTGGACTCAAGCGCTAATTTTTATTAAATATTTCCTAATTTATGAAAAATATTAAAAAAATGCAAAAAATATGAAAAATATTTTTTGTTCAAATATGGTAGCCTAAGCTTGGTGAAGGCTTCCAAAGTTGATTTTGTAATTTTCTCATTTTTTCTTGATTTTCCATGAATTTTCGAAAATAAAAATGCTGAAAAATACCAAAAATATGGAAAATCATTTTTTGGGTCAAAATTGGTTCCCTAGGCTTGGCCAAGGTCCCCAAAGTTGATTTTTTTTAATTTTATGAATTTTTATGGATTTTCTATTAATTTCAAAAGAGAAAAAGTGATTAAAAATCAGGTGTCAACACTTTTGACTCTTCATTTTTATGGCATAGTAGATTAGCGCATTTAAATTTTTTCTATTAAAAGAATATGAAAAAATTGGACTTGATCAATTTTAATGGGGAATTAGATAAACGTGAAATTTGTGCTAAATCTAAATTAACGAAGTGGACTTTTTTTTATTAACAAAAGGAATTCGAATTTATTAGATTTGATGCATAACGGTATATGCAAATTCAATGAAATGTTCACTTACGGGGGTAAATTTGACCAAAAAAAATTACGGTGGTAAAAGGTATTTTATTACCTTTGTGGATGATTGCAGTAGGCATTTGTACATTTATCTCCTAAGTTGAAAAGATGAAGCGTTTACCATGTTTAAGAAATATAAGGCTGAAGTAGAAAATCAATTGAAAAGGAAATTAAAGTTCTATGTTTGGATAGAAGTGGTGAATATTTCTTAAACGAATTTTCATTATTTTGTGAAGAACATGGTATTATTCATAAATTTCAGCACCATACACTTCATAGCAAAACGGTTTGGTTGAAAGAAAAAATAGAGCTCTTGGAGAAATGATTAATTGTGTGCTTTCTAATTCAAAGCTACCAATTAATTTTTGGAGTGAAGCATTACTTATTGCATGTCATATTTATAATAGAATACCATCCAAGAAGAATAACGTAAGTCCATATGAATTGTGGAAAGGTAAAAAGCTAAACTTGTTATATCTTAAAGTGTGGGGGTGTTTGATTTATTATTGAGTATTGGACCCTAAGAGAACAAAGCTTGGTCCTAGAGCTATTAAAAGTGTCATCCTTGGTTACATTGAAATTTGTAAAGCTTGATTTAGAGTCAAATGTCAAAGTAGAATCAAGAAATGTTGAATTCTTTGAGAATAAGTGTTCTATGGACTTTGAAACTATTGAAAATAATAATTCAAGACCTATAGAAATACAAGTAGATTCTCATGAGAAGGAAATAAAGGATTCCAAAAATATAACTGAACCAAAGAGAAGCACTAGAACGAGAAAACTAAAAGATTTATGTACTAATTTTGTTACTCATGTTTTCCTTATTGAAGGAGACATAGATAATAATGTGGTAAATAAATACCCCTTATTATTATTAAAATTAAAAGACGATCCTAAGAGCTATGATGAAGCAATGTCATGTAGAGATGCTTTTTGTGTGTGTGGAAAGAAGCTATAAATGACGAAATAGATTTGATTATGTCTAATAATACATGGGTATTAGTTGATTTACCAAAAAGATCGAATCCTATTAAGTGCAAATGGATTTTTACAAGAAAATATCATTCTTGTGGTACCATCCAAGCTTTTAAGGCTAGGTTAGTGGCCAAAGGATTTAGGCAAAAGGAAGGAATAGCTTATTTTGATACGTATGCTCCTGTAGCACATATAACATCGATTTGAATTCTAGCATCTATTTATGATCTTTATGCTCATCAAATGGTTATAAAACTAATTTCTTAAATGGAGATTTAAATGAGGAAATTTACATTAAACAACCAGAGGGTTTTGTACTTTCTGGGAATGAAAAGAAAGTGTGTAAATTGATTAAATCTCTTTATAGGTTTAAGCAAGCTCCAAAGCAGTGGCATGATAAATTTGATTCAGTATACAGTCCAATGGTTTCAAACATAATAATGTGTCTGGGGCTTTTTTCAAAAAGGAGTAAATTTTTTTTACCAAATGAGGGCGAAATTTATTTTATTACGAAATTGGGGCCCTTACTTTGACTTGTGGGCCAATTTTTTTAATTTCATATTTTACATGTTTTTAATATTTTATATATAACATTTTTTTAAATAATTTTATATTTATATAATTAGTGAATATAATTTTTTTTTCTTTTGAAGCTTATTTTTATAACATAATTATCAATAATTAATTGAAAAATTTATCAAGATATATGTAATTAATTTATTTAGTATGTAAATAATTAATAAAAATATTCATAAAATAAAATTGATAAGATATATGAAGATGATATATCCAAATTAAAAGAAATTGCAACAATAGAAATCCGTTGTAAATTAACGGCTAAAAGAAGTAGGTTAAAACACAAATGAAATGGTTGTTGTGGTTTTTTTTCAAAATTTTTTCTATTCCTTTTTTTATGTCCCTTTTTTTTTATGTACATGGGCATGTGCAGGCGACAACTATGTTTCAACCTAAAAAAGGGACATAAAAAAAAGAACATAAAATTTTTTTAAAAAAAAATCATTTCATTTGTGTCTCAACCTAATTCTTTTAGTTGTTATTTCACAACGGAGGGTAACCGATGTCCATTTCGGTTTAATTCATTACGTATCTGACCATGCTGCATGTTCGATTATTCAAGTTCACAATCTTTTTTGATTGGTTTGCGTATTTAATTTTGTTAGTAAATAGCCGTTTCAAATATTTGACTGATATTTCTATTTAACCTTTTAATTTTATGAATAAAGAGCCTTAAATTATTTAGGAAATATAACGTAAAATTAGAAATGTTTTTTTTATATGAAAAAGGAAAGGGACATAAAAAGTATAATTTTTTAAAAAAAAACAAATAATCATTTTATTTATGTTTCAAAATAATTCTTTTAGCAGTTATTTCACATGGAACTACTACTATTGCAATTTTTTTTAATCTAAAGTTAGTCTCTAATATATTTATAAAATAAATGATTATGAGAAAAATCAATTAATTATTTACATACTAAATAAATTAATTACATATATCTTAATAAATTTGTCAATTAATTATTTCTATTGATAATTATGTTGCAAAAGGAAGCTTCAAAAGAAAGAAAGAAAATTATATTTAGAACGTTATATAAATACAAATGTTATAAATATAAAATAATTAAAAACACATAAAAAGTATGAAATTAAAAAAAAATTGGCCCACAAGCTGCCGCAACGGCATCCTGTTCGTAAGTAAAAGAAATTTCGCCCTAATTTGGTAAATTTTCTCGACCCCTTTTCTAAAAAAACCCCGTAATAGTGTTAACAAGTGTATTTGCTCTAAGTTCACTAAAGACTATAGGGTCTTGATTTGCTTATACGTTGATATTATGCTTATTTTTGAAACCAATATGACTAGAATCAATGAGACTAAGAAGTATCTAATTTCGAATTTTAAAATGAAAGATTTGAGTAAAGTAGATATTATATTGGACATCAAAGTTAAAAAGCATAGTGTGGGTTACTCTTTGAGCCAAGGAGATTACATTGAAAAAATGTTAATTAAATTTTAGCATCTTGGTTACAAAGTGTCGAATACTTTATTTGATCCCAATTTGAAGTTAAATTATAATTCTAGTAGGGCAATAGCACAACTTAAATATGTGAGTGCTATAGGATCTTTAACGTATGCATTGCATTGTACTAGGTATGATATTGCATTTTCCGTGTGTAAACTGAACAGGTACACTAGTAATCCAAGTATAAAACATTAGAATGTTGTTACTTGAATTTTTGGCTATCTTAAGAGAACAAAAAATTTAAGATTGTTTTATAATAATTATCCGACTGTACTAGAAGGATACACTGATGCTAATTGGATTACAAGTATAGGAGATAAACATTCCATATCTAGGTGGATTTTCACATTAGGAGGATGTGCTATATCTTGGGCGAGCAAAAAACAAACTTATATATCTCACTCAATGATGAAATCATAATTTATTACTTTAGAAACCTGTTGTTAGACATCAAATTGTGGCCTAGTCCTATGCCTAACATTTTTGTCCATTGTGATAGTCAGGCTACTTTGGCAAGAGCTTATAGTAGCACCTATAATGGTAAGTCTCAGCATATTAGCCTAAGACATGAATATGTAAGACAATTGATTAAGGATGGTATCATAACAATTGTTTATGTAAGATCAAGCAAGAATTTAGCTGACCATTTCACAAAGGCACTACCAAGAGAGGTAGTAATAATGAGCAGAAAAGAAATGGGACTGAAACCATCTAATTAAAATCATCAATAATGTAATCTGGCCAAACACTAGCACATCATTAATTATACAGTTTAATGGGTAAGAACAAATTATTGAAAGTGATTGACATTAGCTTCGACATGAGAAATCAGTATTGTTTGTTACATTTTGGAGGTTAAATTATATTCTTAATGAAGTATTATACATTAATGTATTGTGATCATTAATAACAGAAACATGTGATAGATAATTCACCTATATAAACTTAAAAGTGGTGTTGCTTCTCACGAAAGTTATGATTACTTTCTAGAGAGTTCATAAAAAGGTATAAGCACAAGGTCATACTAGTGCTAAGTAAATTATAAACTTTTCTTTGAAACAAGAGGTTAGTATAAGTTGACACCTAAATTTTGATTTCGATTTATATATTACACAAAAATTGAAAATTAATTCTCACAAAAATATTTTCTCATGCATTGCATCTTGCATCATTGGCGGAGGATATGAGCTTAAATTAACGGGCGATTAGACTAAGCATAGGGAAAATGTATTAAAAATTTTATGAATGCTTGGATTTAAAGAAATATTTTCTCTGGGATTGAATTGCAAGTACTTAAGATTTCAATGACTAGAATACAAATATTTAAAACTTGATGGACTATTTTACAAATATCTAAAAAGGCGCGTTAGTGGAGAAATTAGAAAGAAAGGTGGAGAAAGGATAATGGAGAAAGAAAGATCGAGAAGAGAAGGTAGAGAAAGGGAGATGGAAATGGAGAAGGATGATGGAGAAAGAAAGATAGAGAAAAAAAGATGGAGATGAAGAAAGGAATATGGATAGAGAGAAAAGTAAATGGAGATGGAGAAAGGGAGATAGAAGAGAAGGCTATAAAAGGAGGAAGAAATAATGCTTTGAGAGAAAGATGATGAAGAAAATCCAAAGGGAATCAAATGATAGTATATTTTTAGAAGAGAATTTTGGAGAGTGAAAGTTTGGAAGCTCGGTGTTACCATCGTCAATTTCTCCTTCATTGACACAAAACTGCATTCATCCCCATCGGCATGCATTGCATATAGTTTAGTTCTTCGTATTGTCATATAAAAAAAACAAAAAATTTGCACTTTTAAACTTTAAGTGAAAATTCATCATAAATGTCAAATTGAACATTTTTCATGAAATTGGTACCGAAACGGCATTAATTGAAAAAATTAATGTTACTAAGTCCCCGAACTCATTGATATCTGGTTTGTAGGAATAACTTATTCCTCCCAATACTTTATTTAGGTGTCTAATCAATCTACCCAAAATGATTAGTGGCGACTTCAAAAATTAAAATCTTTTGTCTAATGATCACTTAAATCATAAGTCACGATTTGGTAGAACTTGGGAGAGTTCGAGTTAAGTAATTAATCTAATTAATTAACTCGGTAATCCATTAATCTAAAATTTGAAAAGCTCAATTTCTTTTAGGTCACGATAGTATATGTGTGGTATGTTCGGTTCTATTATTAAAAGTAACAAGTTTAAAGTTAGCAGCTACTTATGATTTTGATAGAGTTTTGGGATACTTGCACTAAATGAAGATTTAACTCGAAAGAGACCTTCATTTATGTCTATTGACCTCACGGAATTTTGGCTACATCTTTTTTTAAATAAAAAATTAGAAAATATTTATTTTGCAAACAAAGTGAGGGATTGTTGGTGTTTGTTTGTAAAACAAACAAATAGGGGATTTTTCTTGCTCATATAGGAAGGATGAGAGAGTGCAAGATACTTTAAATATGAGAAGGCTATTGGAGTCTTTCAAATGGAGAAATGAATGGGTGGGCTAGATTTTACCATATCCACGTGTGGGTGCATGAATATTGGTCGCATTTACTTGCTTGTGCGCCGCGGATGGAAATAAGCCTTAATCAATAATTATTATTTATTGAATAATTTTATTTCAATATTTTTTTTTATTTATAACTGTTCGAACATGAACAGTTGTGTCTGAATGGTGGTTTTCACACATGAACAGTCATGTCTGAATTGTGATTTTTCAGACATGAACTGTTGTGTCCGAATGGCAATTTTCACTCATGAACAGTCATGTCCAAATTGTGACTTTTCAGACATGAATGGGTGTGTTCGTATGGGCAGTTCGGACACTAAGAGGTGTGTTTTATTCATATTATAAAATGGACAATTCTATTCATTTTTAGTAGTTACTTTCATTTTTCGTTTTCCTTCAAAAAAGAGAGAGAGCCATCTTTTCATTGTTTCGTAGAGAGTTTTAGGAGATTTATTGAAATTGCTATTCAGTATTATCATCGTGACTTTGTTATATCTTGAAGAGAATTTTCTAGAAACCTATAACAACTTTGTGGGACAAATTGATCATAAAAGATTGATTACATATCTCAAAGTCTGACTACATTGTTACTCCATTTCCTTTGATATTTTTCCAACAAAAGCCATCTAGACACAGATAGCAGATAGGTTGTAAATAGAGGTGAGGCCAGAAGAAAGTGTGGAGAGAATGGCTTCGAGACTTTTCCAGAGACTGGAGAGAGCAGATAAGTTCCTCCTAATCCTAGATGGACAACTGATTTCGATTGTCTGGGCATTCCACATCCACATCTTGGTTCCAAGATCATGTTGATGTCTCGGTCTCTCAAGATTTTTTGAGAGATGATGTCGCGACCTAAAAATTGATTTTACCATTCTTAGGTTAATGGATTATCAAATTAATTAATTAGATTAATTAACTTAACTCGAACTCTACCAAGTTCTACCAAATCGTGACTTATGGTTCAAATGATTATCTTACAAAAGATTTAAATTTTTGAAGCTGTCACTAATCTTTTTTGGTAGGTCGATTAGAAACTTAAGTAAATTAGTGGGAGAACTAAATTACTTTTACAAACCAAAGATTTTAAGTTTGAGACTTGGTTACATTAATTTTTCAATTAACGCCCTTTTTTTTTTTATGATATCGAAGGTGTCCGGGCCAGCGTCCTTATGAATCGCGCACCTCGACTAATCCTCCGGGAGGGTTAGCGCAGCATCCCACCGCCACGACCCTCCGCTTAAATCACCGGCACCCAGCGATGTTCGAACCCAGGACCTCTCGAGAAAGGACCAGAGCACAAACCAACTGGGCCACCGATGGGTGGGTTCCAATTAATGCTCTTTCGGTACCAATTTCATGAAAAATATTCAATTTGGCAATTTTTAGGATTCTTTTATGATTTTTTTTCGTATTTTTATGGATGAAATTTAAAATTCAACTTTCAAAAATTAAAAGATAATTATTGCTATTTCTTTTGAATTAAGTTTCAATCTAAAGTCTGATAGATCGACCATAAAATTCGAAATACCCGCTATGAAAATAATTTAATCTAAAACTTGTTAGATCGACTTATTTCCATGTATGCGGTTGTAGATTAGGAAATTTTCCTAATCAATCACATTTTGAAATATTTTGGTATCTTGAATATATTTAGAAGGATTTTCAAATTATCACAAAATTCCACATAATTCCAAAAATATTCACTTTATGATGCAATCTTTTCAATTTAACCACAAGATATATTGCAAGATAAATAAATATCCAATATTCGATTCTAACGTGCAAATTCCATATTAAGTCATACATTGCAATATCCTAAATTTTTTTTTTCAAGATATGCAAATATGTGCAAGATATGTAAAATGTGCTCAAAATTTGCAAGAGAATATTCAGTTTAGAAATATACCTTATCTTGTGGAAATTGCTTTCCAAATTTGAATCAAGCTTGGATTGGGACGACTCGGGATCTTGGCAAAGCTTGCGGCTGCGAAAGAATGGCTGGTTGGTAGTGCACGATAGAGAAGAGCTGACGACCATGAGATTTCTTTTTACTGGAAGTTGGTCCATAGTTGACTCTTCATTTTACGTTAGATAACTCCTTCAAAATGCATAAAGAATTTGCCAGTAGGATTTGAAAGTAATATTTTATAAAAAACTACCTGCTTGCTTTTGAACGTGCCCCCCAAAGAATGGGTCCCAAGTGCACGTCAGTGTGTGTTTTTCATATGAAATCCTCGCATGGACTGATCTAATCGGACGACCAATGTCGTAGTAGATTCGGTGGATCGGTGCTATTTCGGAAGTCACCGCATGAAAAGGACTCGACGAAAATTTGAACTCGAGGCTGCGGCTTCCGATCGGCGACCAGCTTCTCGGGTCTGCAATGGAGACAGTTGGCTATGTTGTCATAGCAAGGCAGGGACGGCATCGAAACCAACGTCGGAGTCGTCTGGGCTTGAGGGCTGTGGTTCCATCAACGTGGCGTCTGCTCGGTCGTCAGGATACTGAGGTAGTTTCATGAATGTGTGGAGGTCGCCGGAGTTGCTAGCTTCATCTGGACTTGTCGATCTTTTGGTTCTTCTTTGTGTGTGCAGACCTCCTTTTCTTCGTTGGGGAGTGGAGTGTACGGAAACAGCCAGAGAGAGAGAGAGAGAGTTAGTCAAAGATCAAGAGAGAGAGAGAGATTACCCTTTTCTCACTTTTTCCTTCTGTTTACACCAGCAATGTCCCCCCACCGAATGGACTTTTGGCTTGTTTTGCTCTCCTTTTTCTTGGCTTCTTGTGCAGAAAATTCACCGTGAGGTCAACGAGAGAGCCTTCCTTCTATTCCTTGCGGCCGTCTACGTGAATCGCTCCAGCTCCAATGTGGTCGCCCTCTTCGTATCGTGACCGTGTGTGTCCATTGTGTGCCCCCCTCTCCCTTTATTTTATAGGCAGGAGAAGATTGAGCTCCAAGACAAAAGTTAAATCTCTACGCACGATTCCCCTTTTTTTTCCTTTTCCATTTTTGACCATGCAAATAAGTATAATCCTCTTTGAAATATATTCTTTCCTCTTGACCAATGTGCTCAGCCACGTATCAACCAAACCGTGTCTTTTTCTTTCCCATTCTTTAAAAAAAAATAATTTTGTTTTTGCATATGGACATGTGCAGATCCTTAAACAATTATGTTGACTTTGTGAACCTAAAATGTGTCCAGCTTCTGTAATCATGATTAGCCCCTCGATATCTTTTACAAGATTTGGCTATTTTTACTGATTCGGCCATGAGAGAAAATATGTGCTCGGCCATGTTTCCAATTTGCAAGGGCTTAGTCCAATATAGTCATTACCGATGCAACAAACAATGCAAATTATGCAATATGAAAATTAAACTAAACAATGCAAATTATACAATGCAAATTTGACTTGTAAGCATGCAACTAGCTAAAATGAATGACCATAGCAAACTATTCTAAAAGCTTAAGCTATTAGATGAATGCGTAATTTAATTTTTAATTATTCTATCAAAATCATGGACTCATCCTTCATTTTTAGGTTGATGACATACAATGAGAGAGAGAAAAAATCAACTAAAATAATAGTTATCATTAGATGGGATTGACCTAAAAAATCTGCATAATTAATATGTACCTACCTTAATGCTTGCAACTTGCAAAGGTTAGTTTTAGAAATAAGTAGTTTTAGAAATAAGTACTTAGATTTAAGCTAAAAGGAGAAAGGTTTGTGTCCTACAGAAATACTACACTTAGTAATAAAGTGTATCAAGTCTAATTTACTATTCAATCTCCCATTGGCCGATATATTGTATGCGTGCTTAACAGGCATGTTTAAGATTAATCTCTCGAAGAAATGAAGGCCCGGACTCACTTTTTTCGAAGTGTTATTATACAAAAAGGGAGGAGGCAGAGTGCTAGAGAAAGGATTAGTTAGAGTTTTTTTTCTTGAGGGCACGTCTGAATTGACCTTTACTGCTTATTTTTACTTAATCATAATCTCGAATCACACATTTTGACTTCTTTTTAACCGAAATACCTGACATTTTTTTTATATTTTTTTCGAAATCTATGTGGTATATAAATTAGCCTTTTGCTTTTGCTAAATGGAAAACAAACAAGTCCAATTAAATGGTTAAATTACTACGTTGTGTGTTTCGTGCCGATACGAGTAAAGGGCATGGTGTCCTGTAGTATTGGACCTTTTTCCCTTTTTATTATGGCATATCTATATTGTGAGCTGGCAATTTTTGAAGTGTCAAGTGAGCTCCGTCCCTTTCAAACTTTATATTTTGTGTGATCGGTTATTTGAACTTTTAATTTGTATATTTGATCCTTCTAAAACTCATTTCATTTGTTGATTAAATAGAATCTTAAGGATATTCATGTGAGAACTAATACAAAGCTAAATGCCACAATGAAAATTATGCAATGAACTAATATCCACTATGGCGCAAATATTCATCGCTATTCAAATGACCCAATCTATAATCTTTTGCTTGAGGGACAAAAGCACCCATCGTTAAGTTTTCGTTCATGTACAGAATGAAAGACAATCAGCTCCACAAATGTACGTTGCAATTAGAGTAAAAATATTCAACTTACGGCAAATACAAATTCAGCACAAGAAATCTAGCTCTTCAATTTAGGGATACGATGTGTCCTTGATCCAGAAGACTCAAAAGGATGTCGTTCTACCTGAGGACAAAAAGTTTAAAGATGGGTAGCTTTGTAACCCCGAGTAAAGTGGCGTAATGGTTTTTGGCCATTCAGAAAATGGAGAACATTCTATGTTCCAATTTCTTAAATCTATATAAGGTAAAGGGTGGAAAATGGATCAAGAGGAAACCCACTGGAAAGGCAAAAAGGTCTTATTGTCTTTGACTTTCATCTTATCGACATTTCATTCGTTTTTCTTCAAATAACATTGAATTATGATTTTTTTTTTGGGTAAGGTATATGAAATGTATCACGAAACAAAGCGACAAGTTATAAGTATGAACGCAACAACTCAAAAGACACCATGCAACCCCGAACCTTTTAGTGACACTTAAAGAATGCACAACTGGTGGCAGGAAAGTGATGAGAAAGAAAACACAGTAACCCGGAGAAAAAAAGGGGCCCAGTAGCACCAGACGAGCCAACATAGAAAAAGGATGTACAAAAGAGAGTGCAATCACAAAATAGAAGGAGAGATCCCCAGCCACTTTGCATCCTATGGTTCCTGGGATATCCACACTGTTTGAGGAAGTCTTTGTCTCTAACCACTTTCTCGAGATGTATCTTCAACACGCAAGCGTGAAGAGAGGATGCTAGGAAGAGGATATTATTTCTTTCCGTCCAAATAAGTGACATAAAGAGACACTCCAGGAGAAACAGGAATCTGATCTGGTGAAAGGTTGGCAGGCGATTGATGTGCAACATGGGCCCATCGTAAATTGCACTGCACAGCCACTGTGACTCTACCACACCAAGAACATGAAATCATCTTTCGAGCTATGCTCGAGAAAAACCTACCGTGGGAAATTTAAATGTACGGGTTTAATGAACAACGCACTAAAAACACCGTTCGAGTTTACATGTTCCATTTTTCTTTGCCTAATCATTATATTGTAATTATAAAATCGTAATCGTAGGAACCACATGTCGCTTGTCAGATTCTACGATGCATGCATATAGACTGAATCTTGTGTTAGAGGAATCGCAAAAAAATTCATGCCTCAAGAAATTAGAGAATAGCTTTATCTTAGAATCATCAAATCGTTATATACCTGTAATGCCATATCTCAGTAGTACTAGAGGTGGCTTGTTAAGAGATGGCTTCAAGGAGAGTCGATGTTGAAATCCAATAAGAATTTGTTGCTGAAACCAAATGAAGCATGGAACACT
>JAGVVM010002302.1:0-45174 GCA_019149425.1 Psidium friedrichsthalianum
TTCTAATGAGAAACAAACCCAAAGTAGCGTGCATCTTTTCTCCAATTCACTCCCCAATCACTGTCTGTATATCCAAAAGCCTGAAAATAATTAGAAACAGTTAGAAAGTAGCCTTCATCATAATACCTTTAATCGTAGGATTTTTTGGTGTGCAGCCTGGAATATATTGACAACGCACGCGACACGAGGCCTGGCTACGGATACACGGCATTTTCTCAAAATAGAAAATTCCGCACGTCAGGACAGACACGATTGGATTAAATATATTTTTTAAATATAAAAATCATAAACGAAGCCAAAACAGTGTCATATCATGTAATTTGAACCGAAGATGGTGCAAATTTTATTTATGTCAGTTTTGATTAAACTCAGGGCTTTTTTTTTGTCGAAAACGTCTTTAATATTCGTATATACAGTCAAAAAGATAGCATCCGTGCTTTTGAGCATAACAATTTCAAAGGGCTTGAGGTAGGTTAAAACCTAGTCAGGTGGGAGAGTATTAGAAATTGGCACTTTCAACCAATCTCTGCAATTTTGTTTTTGGGGTCCGTAGACAATATGTTAACCGTGAGCTTTGTCACTATTTGAAAACAGTCTAAGCACTCTTGATCACACGTTACTTCCATAGACTATATCTATGCTGGAGTAGTATTTTGACTCAATGATATTGTCTGATCTACCGAAAATTTATCTCTAGGCACTACTCGATCTTGCAAACCCACGTGAAATTCGTGCACTTCAAGCATCCAACAGAGCTAGGGTTTGGCATGAAGGGGAAATCAGCATTCACAGACCGGGTAGCGGGCTGCTTCTTCAACCACAACCCGAGGATCTCTGCATCCCCATGGCCACTGGCTGTGCGTGTCTGTCAACTTACGATCGCCTCCATGAACGCGTGCGCTGGGTCGACGTTATTTTCCACGGAGCTCCCGAGCGCAATGGAAATCAGAGTTAGGTAGAATCTTCTTTTTTCCTTTTTTCTCTAGTGGGATTTCGAGCTCTATCTAATGAAATTCTGCCTTCATTGCAACGCTTCCGTGATCACTTCAAACTAGCAGGTCCAAAAGTGTTTTTCTTTTTTTTTAATGGTCGGATCCCACAACGCTGGCCACGCGCTGGGACACGCGTTCAGACACGCGTGTGACATGAGTGTCCGAAATCCGGGGGGCGCGACCTGGGGGCATGGGGGGAGACGGTCACAGTGTTGTAACATCGTTTCGTATGAGTCTCGTACGAGTGCCGTGTCCTTAGACGGGGGGCGTGTCCGACACAACATGCACACTAAGATAAGTGTTTTGTGCTACTAGTCTGAGGGAGTCTCCATCAATCTGCTTACCGTCCTGACACCACATAATAAGATCGGGCCGAGTAGAAGTCAAATATCATAGACTCCCAACTAACCTCATGAAATATGTGGGATCGACTTTTGAGCAAATTCCATCTTTTGTCAATTCAATCTTTCCTCCATTGGAGTGCTAATTGGTTTACAAGTAGCCATCTGAAACGCTCAAGAATATCCTTGGCATATTTTTGTGACAAATAAAAATACATCTCCCGATTATTTAACTTCAAGGCCGAGAAATAATACATGAGACCCATGTTCGTCATCCCAAACTCAGGAGTCATGGCTTCCCCGAAGTCAGAAATCATCTCTTGACAATTTTCACAAATATAAGATCATCAACATATAGCAAACAATGAGCATCTCACCGTTCAAGCCAATCTTACATATAAAGTATGCTCATAAGGACATCGGCTAAAACCATGATTCATGAAATAAGAATCAATTCTAGTAGTACCATGCTCGAGGTGCTTGCTAAGATCGTAAAGAGCTTTCTTCAATTTGCAGACGAAACCCTCTTGTCCTTTCTTGACATACCCCTCGGGTTGATCCATACCCCTCCTCCTCAAGTACGCCATTAAGAAATGCGAACTTGACATCCATTTGTGTATTTTCCAACATCTCTAACACCAAAGCAAAGATCATGAATAGTATCTATATCTTGCAACGGCCGCAAATGCCTCAAAAATATTACAATCCCGGGTTTTTTTTTTTTTTTGTAATCCTTGACTACAATGAGCCTTCAACCGATCAACATCACCATTAGGCTTGTACTTGGTCTATAGACCCTTTCATGCCAATGAACTTCTTGCTTCTGGAAGAGAAGTGAGCTCCCACGTATCATTCTTCTCAATCGCATATATCTCATCATCCATAGCTGAATCCACCCATCAACTTGGGAAGCCTCCTTAAAGTTTGTCGGATCACAATCTGCAAAGAAGGCAAAATTAATAATTCTCCATCAGAGGGATCATCATCATTGGACAATAGACAATCCTTCCAAAGAGCCGGTAAAACTCATTCTCATCGTAGATGTGAGGATGTTGCAATAGAATCTGATTGAGTCTTGGTTACTGGATTAGGTTACACCGATGCCGCTACTAGTTCAGATTGAATATCTGAATCTGGTTGAACCGACTCCTCCTCGTCCTGGACAAACTGAAACTGCTCCTTCTCCTCCGAGTTCCAAGTCCACTCACCTTCCGCATCAAAGGTGACATCTCAACTGATAACCACCTTCTTTGTTACTAGATTATACAAACGATAACCCTTGGTTTCATTATTATAACCAATGAAGATGCACTTCTCACTCTTCTCATCAAGCTTCGTGCAAAGCTCATTTGGCACATGGGCATAAGCAACACACCCGAACGCACGAAGATGTTAAACTAAAGGAGTTCGATCAGTCCACACCTCCACTGGAGTCTTGAACTCAAGACCTTTAGTAGGACACCGATTCAACAAGTAAACAGCACAAGCAATTGCCTTCGCCCAAAAATGCTTGGGCAATTGTTTTGAACGAAGCATGGGACGAACCATATCAACAATAGTGCAATTTTTTCTCTCCGCTTCTCCATTCTGTTGAGGATTATACCGTGCTATCAATTGATGCTTGATGCCATATTGTTTGAAGAAGCCATCACCAATCAAATATTCTATCCCATGATCAGTTTAGAGAATCCGAATTTGGTGCCCACTTTGTTTTTCTACATGGGCTTTGAACTCCTTGAAGACACTAATGGTGCCAGACTTGTGCTTCAAGAAGTAAACCCATGTTTTCCAGCTAAAGTTATTGATAAAGGTCACAAAATGCTTGTAACCCTGATTTGACGATTCACCAAGCAGTCCGCAAAGGTCGAAGTGCACTAACTCCAACAGCTTTGATGCTCTCCATGATTGTCCCGAAGGAAGCTTTCTTTGCACTTTTTTCCAATAACACATGGTTCACATATCTCCTTCGGAGAAGAAATTTTGGGTAGTCCATGCACCATCTTCTTTCGAGACAACAACTTTAAGCTGTCAAAATTCACATGCCCAAACCGCTTGTGCCAAAGCCATGAAGAATTTTGCATTGAGGCACTAAAACAAAAGGTAGCATAATTAATATACAAAGGAAAAAGTCGATTTTGAGCCATTTTTACCTTCGCAATCAACCCTCCTTTGCCATCATGAATCGTGCAGAGCTGATCTTTAATGCTCATGTAATAGCCTCGTTTGGACAATTGTCCCATTCTTAGGAGATTTTCACGAAGACCGGGAACATAATGAACGTCAAAAATGCTTTGAACCGACCCATCCTTTGCCTTGATTTTAACTATCTCCTTTCCCATGATAAGAACTTTCGCATTATTCCCAAACCTCACCTCCGAACGAAAGGTGTCATCAAGTTTTGAGAATAATTCCTTCTCGCCGCACATGTGATTGCTACATCTGGTGTCTAAGTACGAAACATTCTTTTGGTTTTCCACCGCAACATCACATGTGAATAAAGGAGCATTGTCATGCTCATCATCGCTATCAACAAATCTTGCTACCTTGGCATGAAGCTTTTGACCACCAATCTTTTTGTTTTAACAATCATATTGGTAATGCCCATACTTTTTACAATTAAAACACTGAATATGGGACTTATCTTTTCGTTGTCCAGAATGCTTCTCTTGCCACCTTTTATCTTTCCTTTGATTAGAAAGTTTCTTCTTTTCGTTGGGCAACACCAACTGGCTTTGTACAGCTTCCTCTACCGTCTTGAATTCTCCTTGAGTCGTTGCTCATGCATTTGTAGAGAGCCCATTAACTCATCAATGGTTAAAATAAAGAGATCCCAAGACTCTTCAATGGAAGTCACAATATATTCGAACTACAAAGTTAGCGTCTGAAGAATCTTCTCAACAATCTGTTGGTCACCAATAGTCTCACCATTGGCCTTCATTTGATTAACAATAGCCAATGTCCATGAGAAATAGTCGGAAATGGACTCCAAATTTTCCATTTGAAGGAGCTCGAATTGTCGACGAAGAGTTTAAAGCCGAACCTTCGAGTCCTTCTCAACGCCTTTGTATATTTTGATGAGAGAGTCCCGTGCTTCTTTTGCCATCTTTGAATTCACCACTTTTTCAAAGATTGAAGAATCTATCGCTTGAAAGATGTAAAAGAGAGCTTTATGATCTTTCTTATGATTTTCTTTTTATCGTTCTCTGCTCCTCTGTTGTTAAATCTGTCGGTGTTTCTAGTTCTACGAGTCCTTCTTCTACAATCTCAGTTAGCTCCTGAAACTCGAATAGCACCTCCATCTGGATCTTCCAATGCTCAAAATTCTTCCCATCGAACTTTGGGAGTTGAGGTTGGACCGTCCCGACACCATTCACAAAAGCCATATGACACGAGATTTTCTAAGCTGAATTCTCAAAACTCAACCAAAACCAGCTTTGATACCAAATGTTGGAATTGATATTCATATATATTCTTAAAGGATTACATAATATCTATAGACCCTTTAGATAACTAGAACAATTAAAGACTATCTAGAAAACAAGCAACAATAAGTAAACATAATTTCCTAGATAATAATTTCCAAGATTCTAAGTCTCTAGATAATAACTGCAAGACTCCAATTCACAAGATGACCTTGGATTGCAAAAATCTTTTCATTTCCAACACTTTTCAAAATATGTATGAAAATAGGTTATTCAAATATTAGGATTTTCACCAAATACACCTTTACTCAAAATTCCTTAGGTAAATGGCTTTATATTTATGGAAAGGCGAACCAAGCGCATCCATAGATATTTGTCTGGATTAGAATGTGGAAATAAGCTAATCGAGGATATGACTTTTCAAATGTCTTGGTATTCACCACTTACGTAGTATATTTTCACAAGCAAATCAAGAAGAGCAGAAATTATTACCGGGTTTATAGACCAAACGCATCGAAATCATCTAAATTATTAACCACGTGGGTCCACTGTACATCGTGGTAGATCCTGCACGATCTGATAAAATGTCAATCCCTACTCGTAAGTCTCTTGGTACATCGAGCCCATACAATCTATTAAATACCTTGATTTGGCTTGGGTTGACTCGGAACGAACTGTGGAAAAGAGCACAGTTTTTAAATTCAAACTCCTGTCGAATTAACATCATCCTTAGATGTAGTCGTGCTCAGTCCTGAACTGAGTTATGGTACGAGTGAAGCAACTGTCCATATCTTGGGTTCTGCTGTTTCAAATGCTCTCCTCGTGCTCGAATCAACTACCGAAATTAGCCTCCCCGGCTTGAAGTTGACAACGGGAAATAGTCCACCGCTTTATAATCCGATCTAGGTGGTCCCTCCCGCCGAGGAAAGTAGCATCCGATGAAACTTCTTCTCGCCTTCGAGCAGCAAATGACGTAAGATCTCCTTCGGAGTCTTCGTGACGAGCAAGCCATCTTTTACGTCAGGAGAAGAATCCATTGAAGCTTGTGTCTTTTAAGGGCATCACTTTGCCAAATGCCGTGCAACTGAAGGATACCTTATCTCCCTGGCCTTCTGATTCCGTGTCACTCAGCTTTGTCTAGCTCACTCTATCTCTCTCTTTTATCTTTTTTACTAGAGTGGATTCCCAAAACAGATTATGTTAATTGGTGCTTTTAAAAATGGGAATCTTTTTAACTACCCTGTGTAGAAAATTCTCCTAGAAGTTCAAACTCCCGAGACCCATCCTCACCCGACAATGATTGAGGGGTCGTACAGGTTTTGTCAACAGAGCAGTTGAGCCTAATGCAATAGGAAATGCCCATCTTCGAAGCTCCCTCCGTGTCTACGGCTTGCTGTCATAATCTTATTGACCAAGTAAAAAACGTTTCTAGCCATTTGAACGATGTGGACCCAATAAAAAAAGATTCTCGTAGGGCGGTGGATGCTGGTACGTCCCCTGAAAATGACCTTGTCAAAGGAGAAGGACGAGAAGCTGCATAATGCATGCATAATGCATGGATTGAGTGTCCCTATCCGGTGAGCTTTTTAGTTTTCCTCAGTCGACGATATCTCCTCATTATCACCACCTAAAGGCAGCAAAAAAAACAGAGAAAATGAGCTTGAGAAATGGTGACGCTGGTGAGTCCTTAGACAGGATGAGTGGGCTAACAACTCCAATATGTTCTGAGATTTTCTGTTGGCAGCAGCAGCATATGAGTCGGCTACGCCAGCTAGTCAGCCACCAACTCCAACTTTCTGTTCATTGGGCTGATCCGTACTTTCTCAGAGGAGACTCGTTCACTGAAGAAACTCTACATATAGAAACCCTCTAAAGCACCCTATTTTCGTCATCCCAAACACATAACGTCTGCTCCACATTTCAGAAGAAGCGAAAATGAGTCGACCCAAGAACTTTCTCGTCATTCTCTGTGTGCTTTCTCTGGCTCCACTTAGCCTCTGCGGCAAGGCAGGCCGTGGGGGTTACCTTTACCCGCAGTTCTATGACCAATCTTGCCCCAAGGCTCAAGAGATAGTGAAGTCGGTGGTGGCCAAGGCCGTCGCGAGAGAGCCTCGCATGGCCGCCTCGCTCCTCCGCCTGCATTTCCACGATTGCTTCGTTAAGGTCAGCAGCCAAGCAATTGCTCGGAGCAAAAGAGTCTCCAAGTCTAAACTTCGGTTTCGAAAAAATTACATGCTAGTACAGTCGCAG
This sequence comes from Psidium friedrichsthalianum, assembly GCA_019149425.1. Classification (NCBI taxonomy): domain Eukaryota; kingdom Viridiplantae; phylum Streptophyta; class Magnoliopsida; order Myrtales; family Myrtaceae; genus Psidium; species Psidium friedrichsthalianum. Next base: position 7,006 of record JAGVVM010002302.1, read on the forward strand.
CGCCACTCTCCACCCGTAGAAAAATAATTTCTTGCGCACATACTCTCTGCGTCGGCGCTCTATGCGAAAAGCAAACAATCTCATCGATCTTTTTTCCTGGTTTCGAAACTTCTTGACGCTCGGTGCATCAACTGCTACTCAGTAGTGGGGGAGTAATGTACACTTTACATTTTGCTGCATCACAACATGTAAAACAATATGATCTGTCTAAGCACGAATGCCGTCGATATTGTGACAGGGCTGCGACGCATCCTTATTGCTGGACAGCAGCGGGACGATAATCAGCGAGAAGAGGTCCATCCCTAACAGGGACTCAGCCAGAGGCTTTGAAGTACTTGATGAGATCAAATCTGCACTTGAGAAGGAGTGCCCTCACACAGTGTCTTGTGCTGATCTCTTGGCCTTAGCTGCCAGAGACTCGACTGTTCTTGTAAGCATATATAGATATGTAGTCCCACAACTTCAAGAAGGAATTATAACTTTTCCACCCAGAAGAAAGAAGAAAAACTGCCTTTTTGTTTCATTTTGAACGCCTAAAAAGTTGCAATTTGCTGCTTGAATGCGTAAACAGACTGGTGGGCCTAGCTGGGTAGTGCCACTGGGAAGGAGGGACTCAAGAGGGGCCAGCGTGAGTGGCTCTAACAACAACATTCCTGCTCCAAACAACACTTTCCAGACCATTCTCACCAAGTTCAAACTTCCAGGACTTGACATTGTTGATCTTGTTGCCCTCTCTGGTAGAACATTTAGAATTTCTTGACCTTGGTTTTGATTATAACATTAGATTCCTCGTTATAGAAGACGAAATTGAACCCCCTTGTTCTTGTTGAATGTATGCTGAATTCAAGTCTTTTTTGGCATGACCTATTACACAGGAAGCCACACAATCGGAAATGCAAGATGCACCACCTTCAGGCAGAGGCTCTACAACCAGACCGGCAACGGGCAGCCCGACTTCACGCTCGACCAATCCTACGCCACTCAGCTTCGTGCCCGCTGCCCGCAGTCCGGGGGTGACCAGAACCTGTTCTTCTTGGACTTCGTCAGCCCGATAAAGTTCGACAACAGCTACTTCAAGAACCTGCTGGCTTCCAAGGGGCTCCTGAGCTCTGACGAAGTCCTTGTGACGAAGAACCAGGCATCGCGGGAGCTGGTGAAGCAGTATGCGGCGAACCAAGAGCTCTTCTTCGAGCAGTTCGCCAAGTCCATGGTCAAGATGGGCAACATCTCGCCATTGACAGGGTCGAGGGGAGAGATCCGGAAGCATTGTAGGAAGATCAATTCATACCAGTGAGGAGAAGAAATTTCCAATCTAGTAATTGGATTTACTTCTTCCATTTCGGTAATGAATCAGTTTAACAGTCTTAATTTGTTTGCTTTGTCCTACTCTGTTATGGCTGTTGTTTGAGGTCAATAACATTTCATTTATGAAGTCTTTGTTTTGTTCTCTTCTCATGAATCAATTCCATTTCGAATCAGGCAGAGCTTGGATTTATCAAATTTAAAATGTATTTGGATATCCAGATAAAGAGAAGAGTGCTTACATGAAATTGTTGTCTCATTTTATTTCTCCACCTCGAGCATTAATTTTTCTCGATTAACCATTAATTCAGTCGAAGAATGCAAATGGAATCTCAAACCCAAATAGACTGATTGTAAATGACAAGCTGTGCACGAATCAATGCAAAAAAAAAAAAATATGGACATTCAAACGCATTTGAATTTACTTATTTCTCTCTGTATCTTCTCGTTGGAATGCGAATACAACACTAAATACGAACAAAAATTTGTTGGCAGTAACAAATCCTCCAAAAATGGCATATGAACTGGCACCAGTACTGAAAAATCCATCAGAAGCTCCTAGCATCGACCTCGCAACCAATGTTTCGAGGAAGACGGCAACGGTACAGAGGATAAACCTCACAAACACTGGAAAGAAGCCACCGGGCATGTGATAACAAGGTCAGTAAGCCAGATCCCTCCTCCTGCTTTGTCCCACAGCAGGGTACAGATCTATAAGAACAAAACAAACTTGAGGTTGGTGGGTATGAAAAAGGTCAACAGAGGTGCTTTTCCAAGTCCCATAAAAAAAAAATTAGGCAGTTTGAACAAGGAAAGCTCCATGTTATGGGGAAATAACAGCAATCTCCAAGCTTGGCAATAAAATTGCCACCAATGGTATCGTTAAGCATCACTTGCGCCAAATATCTCCCATGATTCCACAGCTAGTGCCTTTTCACTTGCTTCAGTAAATCTGAAGAAGAACAGAAATATGAAAAAGCGGGTCATAGACAAAAAAGAGGAAATATGGTGAAAGCAGATCAAAGAGCATATATTCGTCCTGTCAGCAGTTAAATTTTCCTGACAAAATTTGAGTGGTGTTTTCTATGACTAGACAGATAAAGCTGCAATATCCAATAAGCGCGCAAGAAGAACACAGAAATAAGGCCGGAATACATCTTCCTAAGAAAGATACAAGAGATGCTCCCAACGAAAAACATATTTTTCAACCACAAATAAGCAGCTCTTCTTACCAAATGAATTATATCACAGAACAAGCAGAGCGCCAAACGCAGCATCCCAAAAACTAATTACACACAACTGAAGATTTCACAATGCTTCAAAGCCTGCGACACCATGCAGAAATTAGCTGGTTGGCCTCATCCCTACGACACATTTACCATAGACCTTTTCACTTTTGCTCCAACTCTCACACGAAAAAAAAATTGCAAGGTCCACGTGCTCCAGAACGAGACAACCTTGCGGTCTCAGTTGGCTAAGTCTTCTTGCCTTAACATATTGAATCTGGCATGCTACAGAAGGACACAACCTTACGTTCTCAGTTGGCCAAGTCTTCTTCTTGCCTTAACATATTGAATCTTAGCAGCAACTGTAACTTTGCGTATCAGATGCCACTAAAAGCATCATCCTGGCCTTGATCTATTGCCCAGGATCATAATGTATAACCTTAATTTCTCTAAATTGCAAAAAATTAAGACAAAATGTTTGTGCAAAGTAGCAGAAAAGCTATATTTTGTTGAAAAAGCGATAGTTTTAAAATTTCTTAACTTATTCCTGCCACAATCAAATCAACAAAATTCACCCTGAGAACATTCTTTCAACCAATAAAAAGAGGATATAAGCAACAAGTAATCTGTAGGTTTTAAATTACATGATCTTTTAGTCCCTATAACGGCTTTAAACTGAAGTCCCACAGCACTTGTCCTATGTTACACTCCTATGAAGTCCCCAAAGTAAAAATCCAAAAGGAGGGTTGGAAGACAATAAGGTGCAATTACAAGTGGGTATAATGAAAGAAGCGCATCCTTCTTCCAACCCGTATGCACCTTGCCATCTGTAAACATTGTGCTTTTTACACAACTGCCTCACCTTCTTTCTTGCAATAAACAGATGGATCCATTCCTGTACCACCGCATTTTTAAGATCCTTCAAATTCTTGGGTTCAGATGGGTTGATCCTAGAGACCCTGGCTGGTAGGCTAACGACAAAGAAAGTAAAAGAGAAAAGCAGAAACGAGCTATGGTTATAGAATTGATTGTTTGTGATAATGGGGCAAAATAAGAAAGCCAGTCTCTTGACCGCGGCAATGAATTCACAGCCAGAAAAAAGGGAAGAAATTGTCTTTTTGCCCTCCCCTCGAGTGTGCTTTGCCGTATTTCCAAACATACCATCCACTAAGCACTTGTCTAGATCAAAATGCGCTCATCCAATCCATGCACATTATGTCTCCATTGCAAGTTTCGTAGACATTACCGCCAATGATCCAATTAAGACAAAGTTTATTGGGTAATATTTGGGCTTGAAGCACGAATTATATGCAACACCAAACATCAAACGAATCACTTGCTTCAATACTCGGCCAAACGAAGTCATTTGCACCAGTAGACACACAACACGGGTGCACGAAATGCAGCAAGTATAAATTTTCAGAAAAGCAAATGAACGCTGATTCATTACCTCACTCCATAGTGACTTTGGCACCAACTTCCTTCATCTTCTCCATGATCTTCTCCGCCTCTTCCTTCGCCACGCCCTTCTTCAACAGCGTCGGGGCCTTCTCCACCAAGTCCTTGGCCTCCTTCAGCCCCAGTCCGTGCACGCCCGCACCTCCTTGATCACCTTGATCTTCGCGGCGGCGTCGAAGCCCTCCAGCTTCAGGTCGAACGCCGTCTTCTCCACCTTCTTCTCGTCCACCGCGGCGGGCCCGGCTCCCGCCCTCCCGGTCCTCGCACCGCGAACCCCATCCCGGGCATCATGACCCCATGGTCGGCATCTCCTCGACGCCCATCCTCTTGCGCAGCTCCTCGGTGAGGTCGGAGACCTCGAGGAGCGTGAGGGCGGATATCTCGTCGACGAGGGCGGAGACGCGGTCGGAGGGAGGGGGCGCCTCGACTGCTCCGGCGAGGCCGAACAGAGCTCGCGCTTGAGGGAGTGGACGGAGGGGAAGGGTCGGAGAGAAGGGTAGATGCGGGTTAAGTGCGGGGAAATCGATCGGAGAAACCTCATTCTTCTTGAACGCTATGTGAGCGAGATCAAAGCGGCTTCAATGGAGATGAATGGAGGAGTGTCGTTGGAGACTGAAGTGGAAGTGATGAATTTGCGTCGTCGTCGTCGTCGTCTTCGTTTCGTCGCGCTGGCTGAGCATAAGCCCTACGAGGAAGCGGGGCTTTTGCAAGCGATACGGGTCGAGTTCGGGTTCAAGTAAGTCGGATTCGGGTTCATGCGAGTCCGAATCATCATAAACTGTTTGCGCACATAATCACAACAGAAATTATTGTGAGCTATAAGAATAATTGTTTTTTTAAAAAATTATATATTCCAAGTGATTCATTTAAATTTTCTTATTGTATATTTCCATCCATTTAAATTGGATGGACTCTTGACACATTTTCTTCGACAAGTCAAAGATTCAAGAGCTTTGATTATTATAATTTTTCTTAAATAATCTCAAAATTAATTTAATCGACTAAACTAGCAAATTAAAGGAATATCGACTAGTGACTTTTTCATGAGTCAAATCGGGTCGAACTTGATTATCCCAACCAACAAATGAATTGGAGAACTAGCTTAAATTATTGCATGGATTTTTTTTATAGGAATCATTAACTAACTCGAGAAATTGAAGTACAAAAGACTTGATTAAAAAAACAAGTACGGCCCATAAGGCTTCAAGTGAGCTAAAAAGCCAATTTTGAGGTAGGAATTTATTCCTTCGACCTTTAGCATCCAATCCGCTACCCTTTTTTGGGGGTTGAAAATCCACTACTTTATTGTACGGAAATTTTCGACAAAAAAAAAACTGTATGGAAATTGACAGCACTCATTTTTGTGGGCTCTTTAACTCGATTATGAAGTCGTAGCACGATGTTTCAATTTGATTCCTACGTGATACGAGCACAAGATTCATAAATCTGAATTTACGATATTCGTGTTTGTTGTGGCTGCTAAAAAAAAGGCATAACAACATTGTTTAATCCCATGAAAAAGAAAAAGAAGAAAAATGTCTTTATTAGAATCATGACTTAATGCAAAATATAGCTCCCTAAAATAAAATACATGTCAATTGTAGTGATTCAATGAATTATAGTCGGTTTCAGCCTACGTACCTCGAAATTCGCCTATGCAAGATATATGATTCATTACATTACATCAGCATACACGACTAAACGATCCTTTTTATGAAAAATATTTTTATTTTTTGAAAAGATATAAATTAATATTAACAATGAAGCATTTTCATAAGACAATTATTTTCAATGGATATAAATGATCATTTTAAAAAATATATTTTTTAAAATCACTTATTTTCCTATCGAAACAAACAAAACTTGCCCCTTCCACCTGTCTAAAAGTGGAATTATTCTGCTGACCTGATTCTTCCTTTCCCCACGGATGTGCGGGCTTGACGCTCAAGGACGAGGACTGTACGTTTGAGCGCTACACATACTTTCACATCACCGATCTGTCCCTTCGCCTCGACGAGCTTGATGAGCTAAAATACCATTCTAAGTAAATTCTAGCTCATCGTCCACCCCAAACTCATTCCCTATAAATGGCAAGGGCAATCTACTCGACCGACTCGCTGGTCCTGACCAGTCGACATTAAGAATGGCGTGAATTCCCTATACATGGCAAGGGCAATCTACCCGACTGACTCGCTGGTCCTGAGCAGTCGACATTAGGAATGGCACGATTTTACCTATACAACCACCTGTTCTGTTGTCTTGTCGGCCTTGCAGTTGGCATTTGAGAGTGGAGCCTCGGACTAACTTGATTGCCATAATCAAGCTTTAGCTGTACCGATCTCGAAACACAGCGCTCGTTTCGGCACAATTGAAAGCAAAAACTTTTGAGTTATCGCTGGGCATCGAGTTTAAACAGCACATCAAGTTGGCTTAATCATATTTCACGCGACAAAGATTAGCTAGAGGGAGCGACCGTGCCTGAATTAAGAAAGCACGGCCTTTGCATTACAATCTTAAACTCAAGATATGATCATACGACGGGGTTCTCAAGCAAAGGTTTATAAAATCAGAATGACAAGAAATAGAGAAAACATTCAGATATATACAGGAGAATATAATTGGCAATTGGCACAGGCACACAATGCACTGCAAATTGTATCGGTTAAACCTGAAGAAAGCATCCCAGAATTTTTAAAGAAGCTATATAATTCATTCATATCACCGGTTCAAATTAGTGCATGGAAACTGCACCAACCATTTCTTCGGAGAATTGCAAAGACCTCAGTTTGTTCTGCACACAGTTAAGCAAGAAATCTTCCTCTTCCTTTACAAAATGCCAGACATTGCCACTTTACAGGAGGTTATTAAGCATTTGACTCAATCACCAGTTTTTTTCCCAGGATTCTCTCTTTCTTTTCCTTTTTTTCCCCTTTGATTTTTCTTTTGAAGAGATGCCTTCTACCCTAGTACTTTAGCAATTACTAGAGGAAGATACCTTCGTTGTTATACTTTATCATCATGAAACCACCACCTGGTCTCTTTAGGAGACCTCCCATTCCGACAGTTCTTCACATAGCGATCGTTATCTTCTGGCCGTTGCTGCGAAGGATGTCACACATTGTTAGATCAATTAAGAACAAAATGGAAGAACTACACCCTCCAAACTAACAATAGGGGGACACAAATAATTTAACTCATGACTAGTTTGAACTTGACCATGCAAGCAAAAGTACAGTCTAATCGAGATAAATTTAAGTAACTTAGTATGGGAACAATTGGTGATCATACTCAGTGCTGCAGCGAGTGCACTAACAAACATTGGGTAACCGCAGTAGAACTCAAAAGATATAAAGACAAACCTTAACAGTCGAGCTAGAAAGCATGACAGAATGCTGATGCAGACGGAACTGACAGTCATAGCAGGTGACCAAGAACGTACAATATGTCTAGCGATAATAAAACAGAAATATGTATCAGTCCTACTGTCAAATGTAGTAAAAGCCAAGTCAAATAGACATTGAGATTCACTTAAGGCACATGATAACCATGATCAACATGGAAATGAGAAGCAAAACGATACTCTACTAAATGCTAAATAGAATATCTATGTATCTATTAAAAAAAACAAAAAAAACAAACAGATAGCTTTGTGTGTGCCTGCGGTCGTGTGTATGGGTGAGTGAGAGAGAGAGCACGCACACGAGCAAAAGAGGGGAGGGGAAGAGAGAGAGAGGGGGGGGAAGAGGAGGGAGGAGGGAGAGGAGGGAGGCTCAGCACCCGTTCTACACAACTTGACAAATTATACAAATTTCAAACTGTAAGTACCATTCTATTAAACTCCATGACTTGGAAGAATTTATCATTTGGCCCTTCATGGCATTTTAGCAACGCACGATGTTCCGTTGTGTTTATTATCTACTTAGGACTAACATCCAAATAACAAACAGAAGCCATCTTTAACCATGTGTGGCAAGACTATCTTTCATAAACAAGAATCTTCTTGCAGATATGAATTGTGGAAGGAGGATTTAAAGGGCAGGCCAGTCTAATGGTTCACTTTCATGATCTCTCTATACAAAGCAGCAGATCACAGAAAGGGTAGACCTATAACAAATAATGACATCACCTTTCTGGAGTTGCAGTGGCAAAGCCACTTAGAGAACGGAATCATTTGAGAGCTACAAGATAATCGAGACCATAGTATCAACTAAGTTAATGTTAAAATATGGCATGAGGAAAAGATTAGCAGATACATCACTCACGATTAATAAAAAAAACAGTAAAGACAAGTATAAAAGTTACTTAAAGAAATAGTTTGGTTAAATAGCTATGGATCCAACACATTGGCCACGTTGACCTCATCCTGAGTAGAGACAGACGATAGACAATATCACTGATTTAAAAATTATGCCGAAGAAGCATACTAGCTTTGAGTAATTGAAAGTGAGGTAGTTTGTCAAATAGATATGATGGTTATTTCAACGAGGTACAGTACATGCTTATGATTGATACACAGAAGAAGAGTTTCCAGCAAAATTAACATCACTTTTCAGGTAACACTTTGGATCGAAGTGGTATTATCCGTACCTATATAATTTATTTACAAATCAAACCTCATGATGAACTTAAAGATGTGTTAATGTTAAAGATACTAGTGCTCTGAACCTACTTAGCATCGGGAGATTAAACATGTCCAAAATATTATTCTAGTGATACATTATGGTGAGGATGAGATTTTGGAAAATGTTTCATTCACTAATCCCAGAAGGCTAGACTAGCGTTGGCAGAATTTATCTACAGCAATAACTTTAAAGAAAGGCAAAGCTATTAATGTGAATAGGAAAGAGAAACTTCTCAAGAGGGATGGTCCACTATGAGAGCTGTTGCACAGATGATTCTTTATGCAAGCTCACTACATTAAAGGAAAGCAGCGATTGCAAGCTTTGTTAGTGGAGCTGGTTTTCTAATGCAGTAGACTCAGAAGAAGCTTATGAAAGACGGTTCAATATCAAATTTGGTAATTACAAAGTGTAACTGGAACCCCAACCCCCCCCCCCCCCAAAAAAAAAAAAGAAAATCAAAGTGTAACTTGTAGAGTTCCCACAACAACAACTTCTCGGAAGATATGATTCTCCAAATAGCAAATCAATTACAAGCAATTTCAAACCATGAGAAGAACATTGAGAGCCAAAGTCACAGATATGGAGTTGGAAACCAGCAGAAACACATCGGTAAGCTGAAGCCAAAGACACAAGCAAGCAGGAGGGACTCTAGTTATAGTGGAACTCATGGCATGTTGCCAGTAAGCTATTAATAGTTTACTCCACCGCAAAAGGAGAACTTAGACAATTTAGCCTGATAAAGTTGATGACGTGCGGAAACAAAAGTCCCAGGAAAATACATCTTAATGTGTCGATCCTCGACAAAATGGACAGAGACGTCACAAAAATCCAATTTCAGACTCAGGATGATAATGTACTTTTTGAGGTAGCCTGAGATAAAATCATCTCCTTTGGATTGAACAAAGTTTTTTATGCACCTGATTCCCGCAGAAGAGACAGATAATACAAGCTTCTAAAATCCACTCTCCAGTGCCAAAGTTTAGAGCTACCAAGTAATATATAGATGCATTTCCCAAGAAAAGATGCATGATGTCTTCAAACCTTCAATACTAAGCACCCAGGACATCTTATCATCTCAAGAATATAATAAACTTCTACCACAAAGCAACCAAAGTAAAAACAGCGAAAGCAAAGGAGAAACAAAAAAATGATTCCCAGATACGACTTCGAAGCAATCTGTGTAAATTACCTAAACAAATATGGCCGTTGCTGTATATATGAGGATGAAGAGGAGCCGGAGGCAGAAAAATGACCTGCCAGCAGCAAACCCATGTTGAACAAAGAATCAGAATCGTATTTAAACCCTAACCGCAGTCTCAAATAACAAAATCCGCACCCGCAAAGCCAGCACAAAATATAAAAAGTACTTTGACAGAACGACGATAAGATAAAGACATCAGCTTTAATGATATTACCTGGGGGGCTTCCATGGGGTAATGCTCAGGGAAGTCCACCTGAAGCTGGTAAGTCTCGTTAGCGTACAGAGTTCCTGGAGCTCCATTCACTTCAATAACCCACCTATATTTCCCCCAACCATCACAGAAGGCAAACAAGAAAAAAAATTGAAAATTTCTCAGAACCCTAGGGAGAAATTAGCGGTACCTCTGGAGATTGTCGGTGACTTTGTGCTTGAACCCTACCGGAGGATTGACCTGCCACTCCACCAGCTCCTTCTGGAGGCGGTTCGAAGCAATCTTACTCAGAGCCTGAACCGATTGGGACAAAAAAAAATCACATAAAGACAAAGGAAGTTGATCATTTTCCAATCTTCCCAGAAACGATGGGACAATCAAACGAACAAAAATGTCAAAAATCATTCGCAGCGCCAGTGAGCGCGGGTTGCCGCGGGAATCAGAGAGAGAGAGAGAGAGAGGCGGAGAGGCGGCGACGAGACCTTGCGAGAGGTGGCGGAGGAGCTCGTCATAGTTGTTCGCCCTGCAATTGGCGGAGAGTTAGAGAGAGAGGGAGAGTGATGGATTGATGGCGTTGACGAAAAGAGAGAGAGAGGACAGAGGAGCTCGCGGGAGTTTATGACCCACCAGCACCATCTCCACCACATCTCCTCTCTTTTTATTTTTTTCTCTCTCTCTCTCTCTAAACTTCGAATTGTGTAAATGGGGAAAATGAAAATGGTTAGAACGATTGATCATGTTCGAACTATAGGTTATATGAGGAGTATAGTTTCTAAGGAAACAATTTTAGAAAGTGCCTCGAGAAAATTCACCAAGTCGTGTATCGATCGATCAGACTCCTCCTCGGTGAAAAAGAGACTATTTTCATTTGTAGAATCAATCCTTGACGGGGCGATTCTCGATGATATTCAAATTGTTCTAATTCGACTGGACTGTAGCATGTATTGGACTACTTGCCCGTGCCATATCGCCCGAGGGGAAAAGCGGGACTCGGCCTGACCTAGCATTGCTACGTTTTCGATGCCTCACTCTCCTGCTTCCTTTCTATTTACTTCCTCATGAGCGTTTTAGTCTTTGTCGACATGAGATGTATTAAGAACGAGTAACCCGACCTTATTTCATGGAACTGATGCATATGTTGAAATCGACGGTCAGCTATCAAAGTATGTTGTAAAGTAAACCTTAATATTAAAGTCTATTTCCTTTGGTGCACGATTTTTGCTCAGCGTTCTGTAGCAAACCTGGCCGGTACAATAGGTTGCATTAACGTCTTGATAAGATTAAAAGAAGCGTAATTTCCCGTGTCAACTGTTGAATTTATGAGTTACCGGTGCCTCTTTTTCCAGCATTGCTTTGTATCGCGACAAAAAAATTGTAAGTTCGCATTTCTTGATAATATAATGCAAAGATTAAAAACTACTCAAGAAGGAAGAGGGAAAAAAAAATCAAACAAAAGAGTATCCTATCAACCAAATCAGCTCCTTGATTTCTTACTCTTTTAGGGGATGAGGAGAGGAGATGTAACTATCTCCTAGTGAGCTGAGTTGAATTGAACTCAAGACTTCGTCTTTTCAATTTGCAGAGGCAATAGCTAATCATAAATCAATGTCGTAGTTGGTCGAATTTATTTCCTTGGCAACCTTTTTCCCCCCTTTGGATGCACTTTGAATTAGTAGTTGCTTTCATGCATAAAAAAGCACCTTAACTTTGTCTTCCATAGGGTACAAAAAACAAAAGAAATCAATGATTCATTTGGTCCGTGGAAGAACAAGAAGAAAAGACCATGAGAGTAGTACGAGTTATCCATTTTCGATCCATGAGTCCTCACGAGATTTTGAGTAACCAAGGATTGGAGAACACTTAGGGCTTGCTTGGTAGCAATTCTGCTCTCGAGAACAATTTCTAAGTAGAAACGAGTTTTTCTAATTCCGCTACCGAGAACGAAAAAAAAAAATTAGATTTTTTTCCTCTTCTTTTTGCTTCGATTCCAAATCTATTACATGGTCACTGATCTGTTCTCGAGAACAGAAAAATTTACTGACGTTACCAAACAAATTTCCGTTCCTTTTCTATCCTCGAAAACAAAAGAACAGGAATAAACAAAAATAAAAATAAAAATAAAAAACGGGAGCGAGCCAAACATGCACTTAGATATTCCTCGAAGCTCAAAGGGATTTCGAATGTATTTCGAATTAAGAAAAATAAATAAATAAGAATATATGGAGAGGGAATTTAACATTGGGTGGGTCGGCAAATTTGCATCTCCCCCCTTTGATTTAAAGAATAATCGGCTCATCTTTCTGCCATGTAAATCAAAGAATATTTCACAAGTGGGGGTAGTCTAGTGGCAAAGACGAGCACAAGACGAGTCATTGGTCAAACTTTGGAGGCGGCATATGGAAAGAATATTTCTCACCGGCCCTTGCTTTGGTCTCGCAATTGTTCTAATTCCTTCTTATCTAGCATAGAATAAAGGCGCAGAGAGGGAAATATACAATGGAAAAGGACAAGAGAGGGTTTCATATGCAATCTCCATTTGCCTTTTCTAATTAAGCCACGCGAGGAAGTGTACATGCCTGTCCGTGACTAATTCCCTAGCGCGTGTTGCCCCCACTCGGTTGACATAATAAACAAGATAGCGGAAGGGTCAAGGTAAATGCGCGCTGATATCGGCTCCATTCACACCCGAAAAAGATTTCATGTGACATGACTATCCTGTTACTATGATACGTGCGAGCTGTTGGGGGAATGAGCATGGTTCCATGGTAGAACTTGAAACCTGGAGAACCGATCGGTTTCAAGTTTCAAGGTACGAATGGTAGATTCCAGGTTCCAGGTAGGCGAAACCTAAAATCGAAACTGAAACCTGAAACCCAAAGCAAGTTTTTATATTTTTTTCTTGGTAAATGTCTTCGCTTTATCTTGTGCTACTCCATAGTGTTCGATGATGAACATGTAATCCGGAACCACTTTATCATTGAGATTCTTACTTTGTTAACATTTTATATTTTTGGCATGTCTAAATATGAGTTGTGGCTAGTGAATTTTAGCAATAGATGGTGATCGTGAAATGTGATTATTCATTGTAATCGTTCAACTAAGAATACATGTGAAATTTAGGTGGAACCTCAAATCGACCCTGGAATCTATGACGATATAGATTCTAAGTTCTAAAGTATGCATGATAGATTTCAGGTTCCAAAAGATGATGAACTTGTATAGACGGGTAGGTTCCAAATTCCAAGTGAAAACTTGAAACCGCTCACCTCTAGCGAATTATGTTGGAGAAGTCCCACATTAAAAATTAGTATGATGTGGAGCAATTAATATATCGTAATTGGTTCACAACTCATTAACTTAAGCTTTTACTTAAAAGTGTATTAAACTGAACATATTGATGAGTTCGGATTTAAACTCATAACTCAGGACATCAACCTCATAGGCTTAGACTTGGGCTTTCTCTCGACCTTCTTCTCCTCAAGTGAAGGCAACGGATTTTTGTGGAGTCCTCACATGTCTATTTTGTTGATGGACGTACCAAGACAAGGATAGCTTCACTCTAAGTAAGGGGTACTTATTGAATGTGCCTGTCGAAATTCATGTCCGTGTTTCTCTTCTTGCTCATACTCCTCAATTTGTCGTTTCTTGGTGACTATAAAACCAGTCTGTTTAAGGCTCTTCCCTGGGTACATCCTTGTCCTCTCCCCATTTTGAAACTTCCTCCATTAAAAGAACATCCGACCCATCCTCATCCACGATCGGCCCCTCACTATTCCCTCTACACCGCGGAAACTTGCCTATGCGAAGCCTTTTGCCGCCGAGGAGTCGTGATCTTGAGTCTCGATACTTTCAGAATTGCCCGCCTTTCGGCTGCGAAGGAGGACAGAGTGGCGATTACTAGGGAGCTTGCCACGGCAGCAGCCACGGACTTGATGACGGTCTTGTGTGAGGACGATCAGTGCGTCGTCTGCGGCCTCGGCCACGGTTGGTGCAACCTTGGATCTAGGACTTTGAATTGATGAAGATGCCGTTTTTCTCTATCTCCAGCCGGACTGGCCCTCACACTCATCTGCTCCGCTGCATCTTCTCTCTCCCCTTTGGTGCTCCGGCAACTCTACCTCATCCGCCACTCTGTTTTTCCAGCTCCAAGCCCATGCCACCATGATCGGCGGATAATTTGACGTTCTCACGTTTCAATAGTCTAGAAACCTCTGGCCCCGAGTTCAACTTTGATTCAGATAAAACTTAGCTACACAAGTGTTGTTGGCCCCCTCCTAGAAACATACTCATCGCCATTCAATTCAAAATTTTCAATTAATAAGCAGAGAGAAATCACATATATGTAAAGAGAATTTAACATTAATAATTCCTGCGATGCAGCATATTTTAACTAAATTGATCGTCCATGGGTAAATTTTGGGCGGTCCTAAAGAAATCAGGAATAATAGCCCTTGCAAAGCAGGATTAGAATATGCCAGCTTTTTTTTTTTTGGTCGAATAATATGCCAGCCTTCATTAGTGGAATTGTTGCCCCAAGCAATCTGTCCTATGGAGAATCTTGGAGGGGGGGCAGCCAAGACAGATGCCCAAGTTGGGGTGCAAGGCAAAATCTTGGCTGGATCCAGTCCAGGTGGACCGGGTCCGGATCCGGATCCAATCGATTACTGTCATTGGCCTTGGAATTCTATGTACACTCATCAAATCTAACCACTTCCATTCGCTATCTGTCCCCTGTGCACCGTCCGACCTCGAACGTTCCGTGTAGTCAAAAATCGATCCTAGAAGATGTCCCACGATTTGTCTTCTACCTCCCGTATGCCTCTGATTTCTCTGTCTTCAGTTGAAAATTAGGTAGTAACTTTGCGTTTTTTCTTTTTTGGTTTCTATCTTCTAAACAAACCCCGACAAATACGGCAACTACATGCAGAGAATCATCTCCTTGCTTAAGAATGTCTGCAGCCACAGCAACCAGTTCATATCTTCCATTTAAACAGAAACAGCAAGTAGCTTGTTTATCCCGCCATTGACTTTTCCTTTCGAATGCTGCCGCTACCTATGCTGCTAATACTAAACTGGGATCTGCTACAAGAAATTCATTTGGAAATTAGGGAAAATGTCCATGTTTGGAAACCATCCAGTGCGACGAAGCAATAGCGGGTAATCATCAGATTAAGATATTAAAATCAGTCCGGCATCTCCGTTTACCTTGAAGATGTGGAGATATTAGACATTATCAGAAGAAGCAATGCTACGTCACAACAAGAATTACAAGATTATCCGGTCACAGCCACCAACGTTACATTATTATTGCATACAGCATTTATATTGCAGAGATAAGATACTCTATTATATCTCCCAAATATCAGAGCCAATGTTCTGATTGATATCTACACAGAAAACTCCTCCGTTTTCCCACAACAGCATTACTCTTCACCATGAGATAATGCTCAATTAGTTCCTGCAGTTGCTGTAACAATGTCTTAGTTACAACTAAAAGCCTCAATTAAGAACCGAAAAGCAGACAAAGCATTAAGTGCATAGAACTTCCAACCTCATCACGGAGAACTTAAAGACTGGGGAAGAACTTTGTACGGGTTAAGTATGTGATTGGGATCCAGCAAGTTCTTGACAGAAGCCATCAATTGCACCTAGACAGGCAGAGTATTATTCGACAACTTGTACAATAAGAGGAAAGAAGTATAAACCCTCGACCAGAGGTGATCATGAAATTTAATAAGGGAATTTTTGGCGAGGGCCGGCCACAGTTGGGCGGCCAGGGTTTTCTCATGTATGATTTTCGTCCTACCCCGCCAATTTACCTCTCTGGCCTGGGTGGGCGAGCGGGGTTGATCACTTCTACCCTTGAGACATCTAAAGAGCATGCTTTCTCTATAATTTTTAGATTGCCTAATAGGCTAGAAGATCTTTCAGCTATAGAAACAAGTGAAATAATGTCTATATTGCTACCAATTAAAATTTCTATCAGATATAGATAACGGATCATGCTACAATAATGTTATGAACTGTTAGGATAAGTTGTGAATATACATTATGGGCACAATTCCAGACAGCCTCAACTTTGGGGAATCATGGTTGTTCAACATAGCATAGAGCACAGGTCAAGGTTCAACACCTGACCCTCGTCCTTACTATGTCAGTTTTCTGTTATTATGGTATAGTCTCTAGTTATGGACTTGATGTGGTTATGTCCAGGTACAGCGTTTCCTACGCCTCGCTTACACGAGACAGCGAACTTTATCAAATATGCCGGATTTACATTGGATCCAATTCTAGACAGCTTAATCTTTTGGGGAAGAAAATGGCTGTTCAACATGAGCAATAAATCAGAAAACCATTTTTAGGCAGACCTTAAACTATGTGAAACGCAACGCCTCCAAGCAACTAAGTTTCAAGAGCAGTTATAAACATCCCAGGGTCCCAGCTCTGGGCCATTTTCTATCGACAGTCTTTTCCACATCCACTTTATGTGGGATAGAGTTCTAGTGCCATATACAAGTATTGCTACGCCACCTTTCTTTCGCGAAACGCCATACCTAGATATGGTACAGTTGTTATCATCTGCATATAAGTTAAGCTTTGGATTAACCTTAAAATTCTCAACTAGATCTCCCTGTTTCTTAAATGGGAGACCATGTCCAACCAAGGATCACCATTTTTTCTCCTTGCCCTATATGCTGCAAAGAAGCTTCTGAGTTTTACCTCATCTTAACTATCTAATCTAGCTGCCTCATCTTCACCCTAATACAGCATGTCTAACTTTACTTCTGGTCATTGCTTGCCAACAGGTTTTGATTTTCAATCATCGGAAATATCGACAGTTATGGAAGGTCACAAGTACTTAAGTGCGCACTTCCAGATAATAAACCCCAAAATTTATGCCCCAGAACTGCTTCATGAAGCTCAACTTACAGCTGCAGGTGACTTGCTGTAGAAAATCTTATCAGCTTTCATCAGTCCCAAGCCATGCTCTGCACTAATACTTCCACGATTCTTTGAAGTCCATTCATAGACAAAAGGTTCAATCTGTGCTAATACCTGCAATGCACCCTTTCTTATGAGATCATATTCAAACACATAGAAGCTTTCTAAAGAAAGACCAAGGAGAATACAGCATCATCATATTGAGGACATGAAATATTGAGATGCAGGTTTCCATCTCCAAGGTGCCCATATGCCACAACCCTTGCCGAGTGACCTAGAAATTTGAAACCCAATAAAAGTTTATTATTGACAAATTATTCATGCTCTGGTTTCCTTGGAAGGTTATGATAAGTGACAAAATACTCGTACATCCATAGAAGAAGTAACTCACATCCTATCTTCCTAATATCTATCACACTATATGTGCCAATCTCGAAGTTAAAACACTATAAACATCCTATATCGATCTGTACAAGTAGCTTGTTTTCACTCTTAAAAGTTCACCTTCAGGTTCATAGTCCATGACTTCCCAAACATTTATTGCACACCAGGAATTCCAGCTACATTTTACGATGTACAAAGGAGGTGAAGTTAGACAATGGACCAGCTTGGGATTATAAAGGATTAGTCAACAGAACGCTTGCTGAGGCACTAAAACCCTGTGGTTCACATTAGGTAACGTAATCACTCTTCATCCCACATCAAAATTACAGACCTGGAAAAAGAATGTCATGGCATACAAATACTGGATGAGTAACAGCAATAAGTTCTCTCACCAAGTTTATTTCGCATTTCCTCCACAATATCATAAATCTTTTCAACAGGTATTGATAAATCATATTTGTAGACAGCCCCTGCTTTCATCAATGCTTCTGGTATACCCTGTGATGCACCATAGAGAAGTGGCAATCTGAGCAGGCAAAATCAGTTACAAGTACGAAAAATCATCTTCTTGCACCCATAATTATATCCTCCTCAGCGGACTCTCTCTCTCTCTCTCTCTCTCTCTCTCTCTCTTGGGTAATTACATGAATTTTGCGCCCATAATTCTTGATCTAACTGTAAGTTCGCTTCTATTCTTAACGAGTCTTGACATGAATCATCAATCAAGAAAACTGGAAATTCATCTTAATCTACAAAAGGCAAGACAGTGTTTAAACTGTTACAAGCTTCAAATACAAACCATATAAGCTTTTCTCACAATACTATGTCCATCATTGAATATTTTTATGCATCTCCAAAAGAGAGAGAACAACCGAGAAGACAGCTTTCCAACAGGATTTGTTGTATTTAAGCTGCAATGCCCCCTTTATAGTTATATCCTTCAATTTTTCAATTACAGGATCATTGCAGCTTCAGATGCAAACAAAAGAAAGAGAGCTGTCAATTCAGAAAGAGGGAACGAAGAGCCGGTTGGTCGCCCAAAAGAACATCTGGGACTATAAGAAATGCTTTTCATTGAGTTGACAAGAGACAGACAGCAAGCAAAAGCCCCCATAGAGGGGAAAATCTATAATGTATCTATATGATTGAAATAGCCCAAAGGCCTATTTTCATACTTGAAAATCACAGATCAATCCATGAGAATCATGTCTGAAATTCATAAAATGGCAAACCAAATCAGATTGAAAGATTCAGTCAAGTGATTAAGGTTAGTTTTATGCAGTACCACAAGTATATGTAATGATTTGTACATGTTAGTAAGTATCACATTACCATTTATTTGATATACGGATGAAAAAAATGACAAATTTAGTTCATATTGTTGTGTGATCATTAAAAATTCTTAGATATGTACCCATAAAAACTATAATATGCGATGCATAAATTAACAGATCTCCAATTGATAGAATCATTACACTCATATCATGTTGGTAAACTCACTGATGATACAATGGACTTGCCTGTGATTCCAATATACATGGATCCGTATGATAAACTCAAATTTGTTAGGCCCTTACTTGGATTGAAGTAAGATATGAATCTAGAATTGATGGATTGTGATAAATATGACTATTGCTACTACCAATCTATGGAAGCAGGAATTTGACAATGATACGAAATCACAGAGAATTGGAAACCTCACGAATATTCCAAACTGATGACGCCTGCTGTATGTCTTGTGCAACAACACCATCTGAAATCAAGCCTCCTTCCATGGAATGAACAAGGAAAGCTTCAAGCTTTTCTCTGAAAATATCCGAATTGAATATTATGTACCAAGGTGATAAAAGAAATCTCTTCTTTCGCTATAGCAGAAGCAAACTGTGAAAGGCACTAACAAGTTACCATCAAATTGCAAACAGAAATCCCTGCACACATATGCTATTGCCAACTCATATGCTTAGTTGACAAGAAAAGGTCAATGACACAGAAAGCCAATTGGAAAAGGTGAACTGGTTGCCTCTTCACAGTGAGATTCCATAGTAATTGCGAGTTCAAGAATTACATTTAAAAGCAGGTCAGGCACTATGCTAGATATATTGTAAATCTCAAGGGGAAATTAAACCTGAGCAGCAGAATTTCTAAATGATGAACTTTCATCCTAAGTTTGAGAGATCTGATTGCCCGCAACTTTAAAATCAAGGAATAAATATCTCTACTCTGTTTTGATAAGTGCAGCAAGGATTCGGTGTGTCTTAAGCTTAGAATCACTGTTGAAACTCTAATTTTCCCTCATACAAGATCTTCATATTTGAGCCTTGGCAGCTCTCCAGTTAATTCAGACAAACAATGAAGAATATTCGAACGTAAACTTGCCATCCCAAAATAAATAATAATAAAAATTGTCCAGTGAGCAAGGAGAGGAGTGTCATTTTCCAGTAGATGCAGGTCATAGCGCATCGGAGCTTCATATGGACTTGAATGTAACACCTACATTTGAGAGGTAAAATGAAGAGATTTACTTGTCGGATTGTTCATCACTGCCCGTCGTCTCTATCAGAACATAAAACTTGTGCAGTGCAGTGGGTAATGGATTCCGGACTCCTTCTAAATGGTTTAGTGCCTGCCACGAATAGTGAAATAATTTGGCTTAAAAGTACCATAAAGATCTATTTTTGCTTGTACTTTCAAGACTTGCTTCACAGTAATAAATAGAATTTTAAGCAAAAAGATGTCAATTTAGACGCAGTCCATCTATAACAGTCGATCCCTGTGCTTCACAGTTAGAAAATAGCATGCCAAGAAGGAAAAAAAATATTAAGGAAGGTTAAGAAGCACACAACCTATAATGGGAAACGATGAGACGGTCAGAAACCTAACATCTTCTAGACCTAGCAATGGAACAAGCTACTGAAAAGTACTTTAGTGACATGTAGTGCACTGTAATGGCAAAGTGGATGAGTTAACAGTGAAAATTATTTCTTATGGAAAATGGAAGTAAGAGAAGAAAACTGTAAGACACAAATGGCATGTAGATGAGAGCTCTAGCAGCCACATTCGATCCTTTTCCAGCTTAAAACTCTATTCCGCGATACTCGATATATCCAAATTCAAAGGATAAGACAGTAATGTTACTTATGCACAAAATGCCTGATGTAAAACTTATAGAGTTAAAAAATGGAGAAAGCTTACAAGCTCCATTGTCTGTTCGTCCAAAAACTCAAAAGCCGAGAGAACTTCTCCAAGTTTCCTCCTCGCTTCCAACAAAAGTTTCTGATGCACAAGATAAAAAATGGTAATGACTTGTGCTCAAAATGATGCCATTCTGGAATATGTAAGTCAATCTGGAGAAGAAACTAATTTTACCTGGCAACTTAAATAGTCCGTACATGCAAGAAAAGCCACATTAACTGATGATAGCTTTGGAGGAGTCAGAATCGACACCTTTGTAACAATTCCCAGGGACCCCTCGCTGCCTACACCATCAAATGGAATCATTGTTTGGTGGCATCCTAAGCTACTGATCATCTGGGTTGTAACATAAAACTATCAATTGAAATGTTCCATCGTATTGATAATACCTATAAACAAATGCTTCAGATCATACCCAGTGTTGTCCTTGCGTAAAGTACCGAGCATGTCGAGCACATCTCCATTAGCTAAAACTGCTTCAAGACCTGCAACACAGACCTAAAGTAATAGTCCACAAACAAACAAAGACCTGGCAATGTCTTCAAACAAGTACAAATCAGACAATATATTGTAGCATATGAACTTGAGGATTAAAGCAATAGGAGCCGTAAACTTTTCAGCAGTTAGTCAGTTGAGTCCTAAACGTTCCATTGTAGGCAATTGAGTTCTAAACCTTTTTGAAGGATGTGCAACCGTCTGTTTTTCTTCACAAATCAAACATCATTTCAACCATAATCAAGGAAAAAAACACATGGGTTTTATCAATAATTGAGCAAAGAAATTGAATTTATGAATCAATTGAAAAATAAAACCAGAATGCGACATGAATCAAGGAAAATTCATGATATCAAATGTTAGGTTTCCTCCCCATTTACATAAAATTTGAATTTTCTTTCAATTGTAACGGTAATCAAGTTTTCCACTCTATGATTCAGAAAGCTTGCGTTTTATTCCTTGAAAATAGTCAACGTCATGCTTAACATCATATAAAGCCGATAGCCAAAATGGTCCTTTCTCTGGAAACAAATTACACCGATGATGAGATCAAGACTTGATTGCCCCGCTTTTAAAAGGTTCAGGACTCAATTAACCAACATAGAAAGATAAGGATAACATTTATGACTCTATTGCACTCTCCCTCCCTCCCCCCTCCCTCCCAAAATAAAGAAACTATACATTTCAAAGATCTACTTACCGAGTACATTAGCATGAAGTGAGCCATATCGGAGAAGGCGCAGCCCACCAGCATTTGTCGAAACATTTCCTCCAATTTGGCAGCTTCCCTTTGCACCTAAGTCCAGTGGCATAATAAATCTGAATGAAAGCATGATGTACTTAAAGACTAAGTTGAGGAAGGTCTGCCATTTTCATAACCTTTATCTCTTCTTTGCTTGCAATGAATAAATCATACGTGGGAATTCCTAATTTACAACCTGGAGCAGGATTATCAGGAAATCGATTTCCATTAAGACAAATTTAGCATATGAAGATACATTAAGCATGCATTTTGGTATGGGGAAAAATAGCAGAGTTCACGATCTGCACATAAACAGTCTGCCATTCCCTTCCAGGAAAATTATGTTCATTCAAATTCATAAGATCTGTCTTTTGTTTCTTTAATGGCATCATACACAAAACCGCTCATTCCCCAAGATATCACATCATCTGTGAACTTTTCGGAAATAAAGTCATGCTAATAGGCACATACCCTTTGTTGTCTAGAAAATTCACCAAGCTTTCAAGTATGCACCCCGCTTCAGAAACCAGTATACCACTAACCTGTAAAGCAATAATATAAGATTTCAAATAAGTTGAAGCAAATATCTTCTGGACAGTGAACATCTTATCAACGACTTCAGCCCGAGCTCGCAGAGCTATCAAAACCCCAAGCAAGACAAGAAGTATTAGGTGAAAAAAAAGTGCGCCTGATAGGATAATCTTAGCGGAAAAGCCTTTTTGAACTAAGAAGGTTGAGGCTAAAAAGATTTATTAATGAAGTCTCACAAACATAGAGAGAGGATTCAGATCTGGACAAAAATAAAAATGTCTTATTTGGAGGAGAACCAGCATAAAATGACAATTCCATCGTGCTGCATAACGTACCTCATCAAAAGATATAACTTTGTTCATCGAACCTAAGTTCACAATCACCTGCGGAATAAAGAACCAAAAGCCATTTAGATTGCAGGCAATCAAGCTAATCATCAGGCACACTTTCAAAACACTATGCTGATAAAAATTTAGTGTTGAAGACACTTTTGATTTCTAATCAAGGTTGCCCAGTTTTAGTGCTGAAACTACACTTTGCGACATTTACCATACTTACAATTCTATGAGTAATGCAATTGTAAGACAATCACCCAATTTTTCGCCCATAACACATGATAAGGGCATGGCTCAATAGTGGTTCATGTTCAGGGTCAACAATAAGCAACACAGACCACTTTCTGCAAAATCTCTATGTGAAAATCAGAATCCGACTTGGATTCCGCTAGCTGAATTCCTCTGCTCAGCTTTCCCAAATTCAAACAGTTCTCCCATCCAAAATTACTCTAGAGAGAGATACAGTTATATACACTTCATTTGGTAAACAACTGTCGATTGTATGATTTTGATTTTCTTTTGTTACAGAAACAGAACTCTAGCAATTATCCTACATCCAACAACTTATAAAAATTTAATGATTCTAAACATTATCAACTAAAATTCAATCACAAAAAAGAACCCTCAAAGTCAGGGGTCATAAGTGTATTAAACCACCACATTTTTCCATCAACACGCTCTCGATGGCCATCTGGCTATATGGTGTTTTCTATCTGCAAGTCATTCATGTAAAACGCATCAACATTAAAGCACAAGTAGAAGTTCCTAGCAATTTCTAAAACAGATTTTCTTTGGTTAGTTGTAACATTATAAAAATAGAAAATAACGTTTTATCCGTACATTGAAAGAATTGTCTACTCTCTAGGACCACTGGAAAAACATTTATATCCTCGCAAGTCTCAACAGTCAATATCCTCAGCTAAAAACAGTCATTCAAAATGGAGATACATGTAAAGCAATGAGAAAAAGAAATCATTAACACTCTCGCACGCTTTTTGCAGTATGAAAGGAAAGAAATATGAGGCAGTTTCATGTGCGACTTTGCAAATTACAAATCTTGGTTCTTAATGCTTATTATTTAGGTACAGGAAGGACATTTTAATAGACAAAACCGACATTTGGTAAAAGAAGAAAATAGGTGAGAATGATGCAATGGTGTCAAATAACTCCAGGAAGGGCCCTCTCTTCCTAATGCCATCTCCATTTTGCCTAACTGGTTTTTATCTCTGTTCATAACAGAACAGGCATTCATAATTAGATGGCAGTAAGTTGAAATACTATAGAGAGACCAAAACGAGACTGGTGAGTCCATGCAGAAGCACGGATGCAATGACTTCCACTAAAAAAGAGAATCATATCAATAACAGGTGTACCTCGTCGAAAACGGGCACACTTCCTCCACAAGACCAGTGTTCCCACCCTGAGGAACAACACCCAAGCATCTGGAGTTACAATATTTGAGAATTTGAGAGACCTGGGACAGAAAATTTTCATAAGCACTCGATGAGTCAACTATATGACAGCATGAACAAAGCAGAAGACTGAATGAGAGGTGTGTGCATGGCAGAGTGGACCTCAAGCATGTGAGCAATGTGCATTATGAAATGAACAGCATATCTATAAAGAACTTAATACTGTGATAGTTTGCCTACATGTGTGTGGGTGAACAAGCGGGACACACAACGTCCACACAGAGAGAGAGAGAGAGAGAGAGAGAGAGAGAGAGAGAGAGGAGAGCAACCGTCTTATACTTGAGACTTGAGAGTTATATGAATGAACCAATGTAACCAAGCAGAAGGTAATATGCAACTTACAAAATCTTTCAAAACAAAAGATATTTACTATCGCATTGACATTTTGGAGGTCCAATGCAGAATGTTTCATCATCGAGAGAAAACCATATATATCGAGGAGAAGAAAGAAATGAACCTCTTCAGTGCTCCGCGGCAGAAGCAGAAGCTTACTTGAACCCTTGTACTTCCGCATCCAATCCATATTTGCAGCCAGGAGAGCATCTTCATCCTGTATAACATTTTTCTCCCCCAACAAGTCCCTAAAATGCCTTATGTCATCTGAATTTATCGTAGCAAACTTGGGGTTCCTCTGAATTTTTGTGGCTATGGAACCAAAGCATCTTCTTTGGATTAAGCTTGTTCCCAAAGCAAATTCTTTCGCTTGTAAATGCACGGAAAGAGACGGTTTGTGTGCCAAATGACAATCGAATTCCTCCGCACGATCCACCAGAGCAATGCAGCAAGCCTGTATTCAGGATAATGCCATCAGGATTTGTTTATGATCCACAATGTCCATTCCACCTAATCGACAGCCAAATTACAAGCGAATTCAAGCATTAATGGAGCTATTTAGTATTCTCATGTGAGAACAGCTTGAGATTTCAGTGCATGGGTCAGTTAATGATTTTCTACTGCTTTATCTTGCTTCTAATGTGCCACTCAGATTGCTCTCAAATTAGCTCATCCAATATCCATCCGTGGAATAACATAACAATTGAGACAAGACAAACAACAAGACATTAATGAATGAGGCGCGCGAGGACCCCAACATTTTCCATGATGTAGATGATGAATAGGAGCACAAACAACATCATGATCCGGGTAAATCTCGGAGAGGACTCCACGAACGACCACAACTGCTCCACAATAAAATCAACGAAACAATGTCCAGAACAACAGAATCAAAGCGAACGAACAGCATGATACTCCGGTAATATGTTATTCGAGATGAATGAGCTTCGCAAGCCCGATCTTGGTAAGAAACTCCCCATCGGAACACAAAACCACGCTCGAAACAAGGGAGTACTCGGCGAGTTTTGAGCTGCTCACTCGAAGAGACGATGCCGTAACGAACTGGATTGCTGTGATCGGGGGTGAAGCGAGGAGCGGGATTGGGATGCGAAGAGAGCTTGAGGATGCGACGAGCCGAAGCTCTCCACCTGTCCATCTTCATCGTCTTCCACTGGCTTCCCGTCGTTACTTGCAGTTGCAGAGCGCGAGATTTTTTTGGGCGTCAACGTAAGATCCTGCTGCGGCGAGGGAAGGGCAAAATGAGAATTAAAATGACCGCAACACCCTTACCCTTTCTATCTTGATTTACCCAAAACAAAAAAAAAAAAATCATTTTCAGGTACTTCATACTCGATTATTCTTCGACCAAAACAAAAATACTTGATTATTTATTTTGATTTTCTGAAGAAAACAGACTTGGAAATCTGATTATTTAAATTTTGATGCCAACTTTCGCTGTGCCAACGGTTCGATGTCCCGTGGTTGAAAAAAAAAAAGAAAATTGTTATATTGATAATGTTATAAGTTAAAGCATTGAACTTTCTAGAAAATATATTCGGTTCTTAAAGTTAAGTATAAAAGATGGAAATGATATTTAAATTCTTGTAGAGCGAAATAAGTATGCCAACCCTGCAGTAGATCATCAATTTAAACTCCAATTGGTCAACATTTACAGGAAATGTTTTTTGTGTTGATGAATTTCCTCATATTTATAGTTGATTATCTAAGGTGTCATCAAACACGGGACTAATAATGATTTGAGAAAATGAAATTAGTTTTTTAACTTATAATTCATTTGATGAGATCTCTAAATTTTAGCTCAATATGTCATGTGACCATTGAACTTTTAATTTGCTCAATATTGATTCTTGAACTTTTGGTTCTAAGGTGGGTACGTTATGGATCTGAAACTTAGAACTTACCATATTATAATTGTTTCTTAATTTTTTGAACCTGAAATCTATCCTTTTTGGTGGAAGCGGTCTAGAACCCTATTTTGTTTTTCTGTTTCGTTTTCAAGGTCTACTTGAGAACTGTTTTTTTTTTCCCTTTTTATTTCATTTTTTACATCAAAATGACATGAGCAACAAAAGAGTTCAAGTAAAAGTTGATCAATATAAAATCCCTATCTACCAAATACGTGGTCATATGCAACTGTAAACGATGAAAATTTCAAACACTTAACCGTGTACCACAAAACACGTAACATGAAATGTAATAAAACTCTGTTCTCTATTTATCGAAATAAAAATTTCAAACTCTATTTTTCATTCATCCATAAAAATATTGCTCCAAAGAATGGAGAAGAAACAAATGAGGTGAGACAGAGTTAGATTCAACTTAAAGAAATTATGTTGTTCTTACCGTAACTAAAAACCGGTCACAAAATCAGCTTGGTTCTCGAGCAGGTCTTTCCCACTCAAAATCGAGAATCAGATTTGTTCAAATCGATTCCAAAAAATTGTGAAACACAGCTGGTACCCATTCACATTGGAATTGGGAAATAGACTGTTTTTTGGACGGTCCGGTCAGGTTCTCGATTCTACTTAGTTTGGTTGCATACCTCTATTTGATACATATTCAATTTAGCTAATGAATCATATGAAATGTTCGATATTATTTGTGACTTAAATTAATAGAAGAATAACAATGCATATTTTCATATGATTTAATCATTGAACATTTTCCAAAAAAAATCATGAATCACGTTGGATAATTAAGAGTCCATAGATTACATTGCATATTGAGTTAAAATTCAATGATTATATTGAATAAATTAAAATTTCAAGAACAATAGTGCACATTGGATCAAAGTTCATAATTTTTTTGTATATTAACCATATCTATTTCATTCCTTTTTATTTATTTTGATTTTTTTGTCAATATTTATTTTGATTTCACTTGTTATTTTATTTTAATTGTTCAATTCAAGTTAACGAAATTTTCTCTAAAAAAAATAAGGATCGTTCTCCGATTGACTTTATTACCCCCACTACGAATTGCTCATCTCCAAGCTCGCTGCTGGTCTGCCAGAATCCCTATCCATCCTCTCCCTGTCTCTGCAACTGCAATGGCGTCTTCCCTGACGTCGCTCTCCTCCATCAAAATCCCTAGGCGCTGTGCGGCTCGCGCTCAGGCATCTCTCGTCGACGTCACCGCCGACGCGCGTCTCGCGCTATTCGCCTTCGGGCGGCTGCTTAGCTCCGCGACCGTGCGGGGCTTCTTTTCTCTCAGTTTCTCGAGGAAAACTGTCTCGTTCTCCCTTCTCCGGCGGCAACAAGAGCTCCAAGATCCCGAACCTGAAGGACTTCATGGTCGCGCAGTCCGCAGCGTCTCTCTCCGCCTCCGAAATCCAGCCCGAGTGAGTTCCACTGAATCTGATTTTGCTTGCCTCCAGATGCTCGTTCGGAGATACAGATGTAGTGTAGAGCTATGTAGTGTATGGTGTCTGACTTGAGTGACTAAATTGTACGTGTTTTCGATTGCTGGTGTTCTCGGCAACTGCTCTCCACTGTGTAAAATCCTGATTGCGTGTCTCCAAGTGTTTAGCTTTTTATGTCCAAGCGATGGTCCGGATAGTACAATGTGGTGAAGTGCAGTAGTTACGTTGGCACTAAGCGCCCGGTGATGTTAATTTGTGACCTGATCTCTAGCTGGATGTCATGAATGATGTGCTTCAGCAGAACCAGAATGGGATCTCTTCTAACGACTCCCAAGTGCTAGACAAATTGGAATTCTTACACATTCCTTGGACAGTAGCTATCGTCGTATTTACTTGATATTTTTTTCTTTCTGGTTGAACAATGCTGCTTTCAGTAAGTCATGGAAACTTGATTGTTGACATTGGCCCTATAGTAGTTGTCCAAAACAAGCTTCCATACTTGTCAATAGCTCATATGAGTACAGGTAGCATACTCCTTTCTGTTTATTTGAGTCTGGGCCAATGTATTACTTTGCAAGCTGTACCTCAGCGTGGCTTTAACATCAAAATACAATAAAACAAGAAGCTTCACTGATTGGTCAACTGAAAAGTATGAAAGTTCACAATCATTCTAGTCAGAACATTATAGGCAGGATTGTAGGAATATGAAGTGGTTCAGCAACGCATTATAAATGTCCTACGGATACAATGTTGGGATTAGCTCTAGAAACTATTTAACATCTTATTGCTTCCTGAAAACAGAAGTTCCCTCTTCTTTTCACTGGCAAAATACGCAGATATCCATTTTCAAAAAAGAAATTCGAGAAGCTCAGCCTCTTTACCTTTTTATCTTTTATTTTCCTATTCTTCAATAGAAGTAATTCTCTAACATATAGAAGCTTTCTTACTTTTCTTAAATCCACTAGTTCTTGTACCAGCTGCTGATGGTCTTTCAAAAGGTCGAATTTATCAAGAGACTTATGGTTGTCAGATGAACATCAACGATATGGAGATAGTCCTCTCGATCATGAAGAATGCGGGATATAGTGAAGTTGTGGATGTCCCGAAAGTGCTGAGATCATTTTTATCAACACCTGTGCTATAAGGGACAATGCAGAGCAGAAGGTCTGGCAAAGACTTAACTACTTTTTGGTTCCTCAAGAGACATTGGAAGAGTAATGTGAAAATTGGTAGGTCACAGTCATTGCACCCTCCGAAGGTAGTTGTGTTGGGATGTATGGCAGAGAGGTTAAAAGAGAAGATACTAGATGCTGATAAGATGGTTGATGTGGTTTGCGGACCTGATGCTTACAGAGATTTGCCTAGATTGTTGGAAGATGTTGACTATGGTCAGAAAGGAATCAATACTCTCCTCTCACTTGAAGAAACTTATGCCGATATCAGTCCAGTTAGAATCTCTAAGAACTCTGTTACTGCTTTTGTCTCAATAATGAGGGGTTGCAACAACATGTGCTCATTTTGCATTGTTCCTTTCACTAGAGGTAGAGAACGGTCACGCCCTGTTGAATCAATTGTAAGGGAGGTGGAAGAGTTGTCAAAAGAAGGCGTGAAGGAGGTGACACTGCTTGGCCAGAATGTTAATAGCTACAACGACACGTCTGTACTTGAAAAAGATGTTGAACCTGGCACAAATTGGAAATTGAGTGAAGGCTTTTCCAGCATGTGCAAGGTGAAAGAATGGTGTCTGCGTTTTGCGGATCTTCTAGACAGGCTCTCCACTGAATTTCCTGAATGCGATTCAGATACACGTCCCCTCACCCTAAGGACTTTCCTGATGAGTTGCTGTACCTGATGAGAGACCGGCATAACATCTGCAAGTACATTCACTTACCAGCACAAACGGGTAGCTCGACAGTGCTTGAGAGAATGCGCCGTGGCTATACCCGTGAGGCATACCTAGACCTTGTGCAAAAGATAAGGGAAATTGTTCCTCAAATGGGGATAAGCAGCGACTTTATTTGTGGTAAGAGATGTCATAACACTCTGATCTGATTATGTCAATCTCAAATGTACAGTTCTGTGCCCGCTACTAATCATCTGGAAACCCTATGACTATGAGATTGGAATCATGAGGGACTAAGATTTTATTAGTGTTCATGCACCTTGCTTCAATCCTCCCTTATGATAATGTCTAGCATCATCTGGAAGCAATTACTTCCTTCACACTGCATATGGAAATTGAGTAACAACGGGTTATTCCTTGTCACTTTTTGCATTCGATCCGGTTTCAAGTGTGATACTCAATTTTGCATGTGTAGCTCCAGTTGCTCATTTTCTTTTGCCTGTCTCTGCAAGAATATGGTTGGTTATTCTCCTCATGTTGACTTAATGTTTCTGTTCTGTCTGCTGTCTGCCTACGCTAATTTGGTTTTCATTGTTGATTGTTCCATGTTGCATTCCGTCGCCTCTGTAACTGGGGATCTTTTATATGGGTGCATGTAGCTCAAACGTGATCCAACCTGACACGAAAGAACTTAAATAACAAGCCAAAAGGTAGGGGAAAAAACACAGATGCAATAATATCAATGGTATCGTGTGCTATTTACTTTGTGCCGCTTAGACACCAAACGCCGTGGTACAAAGATGCATTAGAAGCACAAGCCATTGGTGGTTTGGAAATCAGTCGATATGCTTAATCATGGCATTATGTATGGCCAATATTCTATTCCAATGCTAAAACCTACGATTTATGTTTTCCTTCTTAAATTTATATTCTAACAAGCTTTTAGGCTTTCTGATTCTTTTCTATCCCCTCATTTATTTGGCTTGCAGGTTTTTGTGGAGAAACTGAAGAGGAGCATGAAGACACACTTAGCCTTGTAAGAGCAGTTGGCTATGATATGGCATACATGTTTGCTTATAGCATGAGAGAGAAAACACATGCCAACAGGAACTATGATGACGATGTTCCTGAAGAAGTCAAGCGAAGGAGGCTGAATGAACTTATTGAGGCTTTCCGTGAGAGTACAGGTCAGTGTTTTGATTCCCAAATTGGAAGCATCCAACTTGTATTGGTTGAAGGGCCCAACAAGAGAGCTCCAGACGCCGAGCTCATTGGCAAGAGTGATAGAGGCCACCGAGTGTCTTTTGTGAAACTCCCTGTCATTGATCATACTGACACTTCTACTTGCAAGAGAAATCCTTTAGTTGGTGACTACGTAGAAGTCCACATAACAAAATCTACACGAGCTTCGCTATTTGGTGAAGCCCTTGCCATAACCAAATTGAGTTTATTCCATAGAGACCAGGATAAGGAGTTGGTCGCCTGTGAAAGCAGTGCTTAGAGAATGCTAATGTACCGATGTGCATATCGAGTTAAATTACGTCTCTGAAATGTCATAAGCTGCTTGAGGATGATGGCTAGGCTGTTTTCTGTTGTCAACTGGGAATGTGCCAGCCAACGAAAAACTCAAAAGCGAGATGATGTGTGGTACGAAATCCTTCAATTGCAGATGTTGAGCAGATCAGAGTAATGTACAGAGGAAGTTGAACAGCATATACGTTCATCTGCACTCCTATCTTGGAACTGATTTTGCAGCAATCTTGCACCCGAAAGTGCAATTCTTTTGAGCAAGTATGGCCCGCCCAAGTGCACGTGAGTGGAATTCACATGTGCTGTTAGTTCAGAACCACCTCATATGATAGGGCATGTGCCCCCGGACCTGGTAGGTTTCTTCAATCTTTTTACGTTATGGTCGCATTGATGTGTACTTGTTTCACATGTGCCTTTGTGCTCTTGCCTCTGGAACAGTTGGGCAAAGAGCAATTTTGTTCCAAAGCAATGTATTACGGTAGAACGTTAGCTCAGCATTTGATACCTGATGGAGTGGTGATCGGGATTAATACTGGAATTTTATTAGTGGAACTGTCAAAGCATTTAAATATTAAAACACAAACTCATCTAACAATTTAAGCTTTTAAAACGACAGGCAATGATCTCACAAATCTCACGTGATGTACGCTCTAGCCTCATGCTGAAGTCACATATCGAAGTTCTGCATATGCGTGAGGGAGTGTCGATGTATTTGAGTATTAATACATCAAATCATGCTTTGATCTAACGCACTTTGATACGTGCTCTTTGATTTAAGCGGAGCAAACTTTGATGCCTAAATAAAATGGTGGTCCAAGAAATTAAGCTCAAGCCTGAAGAACATCAGGCCCTGGGCTACGCTACGTTATCATCAAGTGAAATAAATAGAGAGGCTTTAAGCTAAGTCATAATCCAGCTCCCTTCCCACTCTGGGTTTTGAGTGTCGATTATGCCAAATCAACTATCCTTGCGGATTAAGGCCTATGGGATCTCATTGAAGAGACACGAGCATTCTCTAATAGTTTTCTATACCGCGATCACGAATCTGTCGATCGGATCACCCATAAAGTCGAGTCGGTTGACATACTTGATACTGTTGTCGAGCGCAATACAAGCTGACCATCTGTCGGATTGTGCGGGACCGTCTCATCTCCGATCCAAAACAGTTGGGAAGTGTATGCAGAGCCTCTGCTTGATTAATCTCAAAGAGAGTCCAAAGAAGACCCAATGGACCACAACTGCATGCTCCATTGACACAGGCACGCTTTCCTATATGTGTCGCTCGAACATGCAAAGCAGATCCGCCCGTGATTCTGAAAGCATGGGACTCGCCCAATGATTGCCTCTCTTTGCTTAGGTTTCGGGGAACCATACGAGTATATACGTACATGGGTGAGGTATATACGCACGAGGTCGCCCATCATTATGTCCGCTGCTGCTTTCGCAAAACAAGGAACGGGACATCATGGACGATGGTCGAACTGGTCCTCCTGCTTTACTAAGTCCTTGCTGCTGATCGACTCCTAAAATCCTAAAAAATTACTAAAAAAGTCATAAAACCTTTTTTTTCCCCTAATTCAATCCTAAATCTTTTTATATCAGTGCCAATTCAATCCATTTGACTGGCCCGGTGCTAACATGGCTTTACGGGCACTGATGTGGCTAATTTTTAATAATTTTTATTGAATTATTAAAAGTCCATGACACAACCGACCGCGTCTTTTCTCGTGTTTCTCCCGACCACTTTGATGATTGCATGCCATTAAGAATTTAGAGGAGTATGTACACTATGTAAAGCGCATTACCGAGATAAATATTGTACGCATTTTTTTTTTCTCGATTCTCCTCCACTATTAAAATATAATAAGGCTATCTTGATAAATATTTTGTTTAGATAATTAAGGTTTATCTAACCTTAAGCATGCGTTATGACATCATAATCACGTCACCCCCACCATCATAAGGCCCCAGCGCTGGCATGTGCTCTGGCGCCAAAAAGCTCAAAGTCCCATGTGCATTTTCAAGAATGGTGTTTCTTGAGAAGTTGACAAGGAGACACGAAGAAAGAAAAAACCCTTGTGCATTTCAAGTTCTTTCCGTTTCTAATTTTATTTAGTCTAGACTAAGTATGCACATATGGACCCTTTTTTTTTTTTGGAGTTGATTTATGGACCGTTAAGGGCCTAGATGGCAATGATTATAATTTCCTAATTCTGTCACCTGAGACAAAAAAAGATGAGAATCACATTTGGCAACATAAATTATTTTGATTCTGATTCTATTGTCAAGAACAGTTTTTGAGCAAAACAAAAAAAAAGTTAGTTCTGGAAAAAAAAATAACTTTAAGAATCACAAAACAAAATGAAGTTTCACATCTCTCACTTTTTTCTTTTAGTTCTCTCATCACTTTTCACTTGACCTAAAATAGAACGATGTCTCGTTTTCAAAAAAAAATATATAAGATAATAAAAAAATGGAAATTTTTTTAAAAAAATACATAAAAATCCATAAAAATGGAAAAAGCTTGGATTAGGCTAGTTTGACCTCATTTTTATAAATGTGGGCCTAGAATCTCTATATATCGTAGATTTTATTTTTTTAAGAAAATTATAAACACCTTTAAATTAAACCTAAATCATATTTATCTAAGTCCTTAGGGCTTCATTAGGTATTTGTGATGCGATTTATCAATGTCATGATGTTTTGATTGTGCACTTGATTTCATTGGTTGTGATTTACCTAGATTTAGGTACTTTAGACTTAGTTTAGTTTTAGAAAATTTGGAAAAGGAAAAAAACAACATGTGTAAACACTTAGCATTTGCTTACCTCGTAGGTTTAAAAGTGAATTGAAAATTTGCATGAAACGTGTTTAGAAAATGATCAACTTCAGTATTGAAAGGGCATTGATGGAAACACGTACGCAACCAAGTCTCCGAACCTTAGATATCTCTGGTTATGTAGAATCGAGCGATTTCTCCCTACTGCTCGATAAGGTTTTCGATCTATCTTCCTCAAATATTGGTAGCGGCTCCATTTGCATAAACACGCCACCAATCATAATAAGATCGAATCCAATATTCTCCCATTACAATTTGGTATAGGACTGGGAGGGCCCAAGCTAATCTAAAATCACATATTAACCTAACATGGTCTTTCCTTTTTTTTAAGTTTAAAATGACTCGTCATGACACGATAATTAGACGGAATAGCACGAAAAAATATTATATACAATATGTTATATAAGAGAATCAATATGAATTAATCTTCAATTAATTTGAAATATATGATGAAATTTCACAGGGTAACTACATAATTAATTGAATTAAATGATAAAAATCGAAAAAGGAAAGCAGTTACCAATCCGTTTCTGTTTCAGGAATAGAAATTTTGTACAGTCGGCAAACACGTTCTGATTCTCCTAAACTCATCAAGGAAACGGGATCAGAAAAGTCAATTCAGATCGGAATCACTTTTTCAGATCAGAATCGTTGCCGTGCAGGCCCTAAATATATCAGATCTGCAACGTACCACGATGAGTCTCGATTACTTTACCCCTTCACTGGGCTCGACTTTTATAGACCACAAAGTCTAGATAAATGCTCGAGTGTACGAAAAGGACCTAGAATTTCATACTTTACGACCCCCCGCCAAAACAAAAAACAAAAGCGAAAAAGGGAGAGGAGAATCAAATCCGCTTTCCTTCCTTTTTTTTTTTTCCGGGTGCCCACAGTCATGGTGAAGGAACATAAAGAGATTGCTCTTGATCATGAAGAGAAGGAAAAAAAGAAACTCGTGGAAAAGGCAAATGGGGTTGTTGTGCCATGGAGGAACCCTAGGAACCCAAAAGTTAGAAACACTCAGGCCCCAAAAGGAGGAAAGTAGAGAGAGAGAGAGAGAGAGTAGTGTCGTATGGATGATAATGATTCGGCCCGAAAGGGAGTGAATCTTGCAAACGAAGGAAACAAAACCCTAATCAAGAGCGCGCGAGACCCTAAGGGATTTGCGATATTTCCTCACTTTTTCCTCTGAAGGGATCCTTTAATGGCGTTAGGTAACGTGCTCGCTCTCTCCCTCGTTTCCGGGTTGCCCTAATCAAAGGAGCTGATTTGCCTGCCGGCTTTCGCGACTCGCGGCGGTGACGGTGGGGGGCGCGATAGAGCCGAGCCAGGCCGATGCATTGCCCCGCGCTTGAGCTCCAGCCGGCTTGCGTGCCCGGGTCGTAGGAACTCAACTTTGGTCGAGCGAATTTCAACTCGATTTCCAACTCAGTTATACCCTCAGCGAGGCTCATGAGCCTGTCAAGTTAAGTATCTACAAGCTCGAGCTCGACCGGGCAAGAAATTCGAATAACTAGTTTGAGTTTAAGGCCCAACGTTTAATCGGAAGTCCGCGAACATCCTTAAATGTTGGTTCGAGGATTCCCATGTAAAGTGTCGCTGCTCGTCGGGGCATTCGGAAATCATGGGGCAGTTATAACCGAACGAATGTGGCCCATGTTGAAAAAAGCTCCTAGTATTGAATAAATGGGTTGACACCATGTGCTGAGTTGAAAAGGCGAGCGTCAAAAAGGCTAAAGTGAAAAAAGGAAGAAGATGAACCGGTGGACAAAAGTCAAAGACCCCCATGTTCCGCCACGTGGTCTCAAATATTACCAACATCCCACTCGGACAAAGAGTTTTTATTTCTATTTTTGGAACGAAGCAGAAAATCATTACGTTCCGATCTTATTTTTGGACTAAAAATTCGTTTCGAAAATAAAAAAATGAAATTATGTTACTAAACAAATTTCTGATCCAATCATGTCCTCGAGAACAGAAAATAGAAAAAAAAAAGAATGGTTATCATACGCCTTCCTTAGAATACTGCTTGGCCCATGTGAAATGGGTTAAGTCCTTACACAACACCAAGACCTTCTCTAGTAGGTGCCTAGTTCGTGGACAAACTAAGTTTGTACTTTAGAAAAGTACTGAAAAAATTCTAAATATGTTATATTTATGCCAATTGAGTCCACTTGGTCAATTTTAGTCAGAATTGATGACGTGGACACAGGTCGTCCAAAGTGGCATGATCAGTACTGACGTAGACATTTTTCAAATTTTTTTTACTTCTCTTCTCTTTCTCCTTTGTATTACTTTTTCCCCTTTCATTTTGGCAACTAATGGCCACTGGGTGAGGGTTGGCAAACTCTTGTTGGCGCTGAAGACTTGGGCAAGGCCGCCTTGCCTAAAGCCAGTGGGACCACGAAGACCCTAGGCGAGGGCCTTCGAATCCTCACTCCTTGCCTACAAGGTGGCCCTAGCCCGCTGCAGGCGAGGCGGCCCTCGCTAGGGCCCATTGCAGCCCAAAATGAAAGAAAAATAAGAAAAATTTAATTCAAAAATATACCTAAACAAATTTTAGTTGTGCCAACTAAGACGGTTGACATTCACGTTGGCGATTTTCTGCTAAAATTAGCTAAATGGACTCAATTAGTAAAAATTCAAAAGGTTCAGAACTAAATCATTTCAATTGAAAAATTTAGGGCAAAATTTAGAATTTCCTTTTTGTATTTTTCTCCCGGTACTTAGACTGTCAAATGGAAGCTACGCTTGGGTGGAGGATCGTGTTCATGACCTCAAGAACGACCGTCGCTTCTCCTGTTGTTGTCAAGCACGTGTATCTCCTCGCATTGAATTAGGTTTGATTCTCCTCCAAAAGCGCTCCAAAAGCGGACACGAAGACGGCCGCGAGCCGAACCCCACCGTCGGTGCACGCCGGAAACCCGGCTCATTGCGCGAATTGAGGGCTCCAGCACAATATCAGGAGGAAAGAAGGAATCGCGCGTCAGGGGCAAAGTGGTCAAAGGGCGAAAAGGCAGCGCGGTCTAGAGATGTGCGACTGGACTGGATTTACCCGAAACTTAGATCGGACCACCTGAAAAATAAGGTCGGGAATTGGTTCCTATTCAAACCGGTCCGGAAATCGATTTCAAATTTTAAGAACTGGTTAAAATCAAGCCGGTTCTCGATTTTAAGTGAAGACACAGCAGCACTGGTTTTAGAACAGATTTTTAGATACTATTTAAAAAAAAACTAAGTCTTTGTTTGAGAATAGCCTTGCCTTACGCTCACCTGCTCTGTTTCGTGTTTCCTATCTCATCATGCTCTCTCTTGTTGTCGCCACGATTGGCTCACCTCTCATTGTCGTCGTCATCATTTATTTTGAATCATTTCATTGATATTCTCAGTTTTTAGAATCGAAACCCTATTCTATTTTTCTTGGATCTTGTTTTAGAATCGATCCTGTTTTTCGGTTCGCTTCAGAATCTACCCGAAAATCTGTTTTCCTTTTGTTTATTTTTCTGATTTCATTTTTCCATCCAAATTCATATTTAGGGTTTAGATTTAGACCCTACTCACCCGGGCCCATGCTCACCTCTAGCGCCGTCGGTGGGAACACGGCATCGTTTGCGTGTGGGAGGGAGGGTCAGGGAATCATGCGGGGGGCACGTGCACCGACGCCTTCTTCTTCTTCGCGGGGTGTGTGTGGGCCCCATTCTCCCCTCCACCGCTGATCCGGATGCCAGGGACAATGATAGAGAGTACGACACATAGACAATAGACATGACAACCTTAGCTTCACGTGTACTGTCACCCGTCCTCTCCGGCCCATCACGCGGCACTATCGACCCGTGTAGCTTTCAATGTCTCCCGAAACTTCTAAATAAAATAGAAATATTTTTCCATTAAAATCACGATCGCGAAAAAAATTATTAACTTTTATTTATTTGATGGGGCTTTTTCCCCATGTTATCCATTGGTCGACCAGTTTCCGAAAAATCGAAAAAAAAAACAATTTCTTAAAAATAGCTTTCAATCAAATGAATGAATATAAGGTGTTAGAGACATCTAGAATATTACATCGAGTAAATCGATTTTTATAACGGTTTTGTGTGACCGTTGTTCTAACCAATAATTTAGTTTCGAA